>OZ010672.1:26635988-26873488 GCA_963932185.1 Troglohyphantes excavatus | reverse complement strand
AATATATTTATTCAGACAATTATCCGGTGTAACATTGAACAATGCTAAATGCTAATAATATGAACTCCTTATAGTCAAACATTTGTATTAGGAAACTCAATCACCTTAAATATATTTAGTTTAAAGTGCCAATATATATATACCCATATGTTTACAGAGTGTAGGCTATATCGATATTTTTTTAATATGTCTAAATTTGAGTTTTGTTGAAATATTGAAAAATAAATCATTATGTATAGAGTTTAGCCCTTTTAATAAAAGTTTCTATTTCACAACACAATCACCATCACAATATATATATATATATATATATATATATATATATATATATATATATATATATATATATATATATATATCCAACTAATCATTAAGTTATTCAACAGACATAATTGACATCCCTATTTTTTTTCTATGATACAGAACACGAAACGTAGCATCACACTAAACTGCTGCACAAACACAAATTAATAAATAAGTTTACAACAAAGCAAGGAACTTTCATCTCTCGGAACACTTCAAACTCCATTATTCACTAAATCATGCTAATAACATGTTATTGCCTGGAGATACACATCTCCATTGCTATTTCGAGAGATACCTCCCCCTTCCCCCATAAAACCAATACTACCGTCTACACTGTATGTGTCCACCCTTTGTTTTCCATTTCTGCCTATGAGCAAAAGCGAGCATCTTTTACACGAGATGGATTATTCAAATCGGAGTAGCGATATCTCTGTATAAAAGGGATGATCCCAGACTCCCCCACCCTTTGTCCAGTTATACTCGTGACAAATGGTGAGCTCTCACGTGATGTGCCGTGCTCTCCTGATTTGCAAACCAAGCGCTGTCCCTGTGTCCATGTCAATAAACGGACCCGTTCCCATTCCTTTAATTATACCACCAGGGCTCGGGAAATTCCGTTAAAATCTCTCACCATTGACCCGCCTTTATTCCCAAAGTGCGATAATTGCTCGAGCAGAAAGAGCCGATCCCCTCTATGCCAAAAGGGTGGGCCGCTTGTTTGAAGTGCGGGATTTTTTTCCCCTTTGTTCACCCCTTTTCTTTTCCCTTGATATCGGATCTGATAATCGATATTTTGCGATTTAAATAATGCTGCCCCGTCTGCGTGATTAATCGTTACTAATAAATGCGGGTGGAGGACTGAGTATATAGATTGGAAAGAAAGGTTTTGTCGTAATTGTGTGTGCTGGTTTCGCGATTCTAATTGTCTAAGTGAGAGTAGCTGAGGCTGAAAAGATATGAAATTTTAGAAATATATGATAGTCTACCTAGGAAAATTGCTTCACAATTTCATGTAACAAATATACACGGGATTGAGAATGTACTGCAAAAAATATTACCCTCTGGGCTTTTATCATATTATGGCTTTGTATACATTTTCAAAAAAAAAAAAAAATATATATATATATATATATATATATATATATATATATATATATATATATATATATATATATATATATATATATATATATATATTACAGATAAGAAAAATTTAGAGTAATACAGGAAAAAAAACTTTTTTTAAAGTACCATTATGAAAAACTGTATCTTTAGTTCATTTAAGGTGTAACTATACATTCTAGATTATTTAAATAATATTGTAAGCAGTTTTTTTTCTTTATCCAAATTTAATGTCAAATAAGACGACGATCGTTCTGAACAGCTAATCAGATTAAATGAAACCCTAAAATTTACATGCTGGATACCAGTCACTAACTCTTAGAAAATGTCAGCTATGTGTTTTGCCTTAAAATTTAGTTTGTAACCATTTACCCAAAAGCAAGCTAAAGAAAATCAATCTACGACATGGCAAAACTCCGTACCGAACCAAGCAATATAGATTATAATTTTTTTTTAATTTAAAACTGACTGTAATCTAGTGATCGTAGTTTGACACTATGAAAGTAAAAAATATACGTTCCGAAACAAGCATAACCTTGTCTAATAGATACTAACGCCATGTGATTAAATGTGGTAGCTACGAGTGTCAAACAATCATTTTTAAATTTTGTAGCAGATGCCGAGGGTTTTTGTTCAACATATTTACACACGCACAATTCGAAAAGTTACACTCTAGTTTGAGTGAAGAAACCATAGCTTTAATAAGTCTACGGAAACTGTAGCAAGAAAGAAAAAGATACACATATATTTTACTTATTTACCATCCTTTAATTTTATTATAATTATTTAATTCGTATTTAAATATTATTAGAAAATAACAAAGAGATAACTTTAGGAGTTTTACCAATTACACATAATTTAATTCGAGTTTTTTAATTATCCTCTCAAGCTCTAATAATTCATTTATTTTAACCCAATTCTCTTACCATACTATATTTTTCCAAAGCCTTTGAAGCAAGAATCGTGTGGCGATAATTCCTCATTAAAGGACTCTTTACGTTCGCAATTTGTCTTCATTACCTTAATCCGTTCGCATTAAAGTTAAGAGAGCTCCAGCGAGCTTGAAAAACTAGACAAAAAAAATCTTTCGAGTATCACCTTGTTTTATTAATGCTGGATGTTAATAATGTCTGAAAATATATATATATATATATATATATATATATATATATATATTGCCTGCCCACAATTATACAACAAAACAATACAAGACAAAAAATAAAAGTTTTTGAAGCTATTAAAATATTTAGATTAATTATTTTTATCTACTTTTTAGTTAAATTACTTACGTGGTTTAAACTTAGAACATAAATAGAAAAATAAATACTGAAATACAATTCTTCATAAACAAAACATGTTTTTAAAGAACATGAAACATGTTTTACTTAAATTATTAATAGTAATGGGATTTAATTTTTTACAACGTGAATAGAAAATGAACAAAATTAGCTACTGTAAAATATCATTCAAAATATCTTTACTTATGTACTATGCAGACAAACGTTGGATTTTATATATTATATAGATAGGGACCCAGTTTTACATTTTCCAAACTTGTTTATAATTCTAATCTGCTATTTACTTTAAAAAATAATTGTTCGTTACTTGGCTACACAATGGGCTATTGGCAAAGGTTCAAGATCTACCCCGAAGGCAAGATCAAGACATTAATACTGCCTCTTAATTGTGCACCATTGTCAAATGACGAAGTCAATACCAGAGCTCTGACACTTCACTGTCTAAACTTCTCTACACAAGGAGCAAGAACATTTGGTCCATGACAGATTAAACTTACCTCAGCCCCCTATACAAAGTGGATGTTTGGCGGACGACGAGGATCAACCTCTGACTACGAGCCCGGTAGTTTTCCGAACAGGCCTCGGCCGACCAAATTTTAAATTACTGCCAAATATGTGATTTCATACTCAACTATAAACACCAGTTTTCTGCAGAGCCGCACAGATAATATAAGAAATATATAAAAAAGAAAACAAATTCTTTTAAAATACTTTTATTTTTTATTTTAAGTCTTCCGAGGAAATTGTAATATGTATATTATCCTATTTCCAAACTTCAAGGTGATATTTTTAAGTAATAGAATCGTGATTGCTAAACTGAGCATTCGCCATGAAATTACTATGCAGCTAAAAACGAGTTTTCACATCAGGGGACACCTGTGCAAACAGCAAAACCAAATTGCCGCGTGTATTGCTATAAAAAATAATTACAAAATTGTCTGGAAGCGGATATGCCATTCACCTAATGCAATTTCAAAAAAATTAAATATACAGCGAGCCACCATTTACAATAACGATTTCGAAAACCCACACGAAAGTAAACGTAAACCTTTCTCTCAATATTAATAATATATGATCAGCTAACGTGGGGAAACATTCAAAGCGGTTATGATAGTCTTCAAATATAATTCACCCCCTCCCTTTAAAAAAAAGATCGAGAAACTCGAACTATACCCGAGGTATTCAATAACGTAAATAAGGATAGGTTAGTGATTTTAGAAGATATAAATTTATATAAAAAAAATTTAAATTTTCCCATTCGACAAAAACACCGAAGGGCGTTACGTTCACTGCCGGCATCCACATTTTAACAGCAACTGCAGATTAAAAAGTCTAGCCACTATTGAATGTTTGAATTGCAAAAATACAACAAAAACGCAAAGTATGTATGTCCATATCCTTAAAATGAGCACAATTATTGATAAAATAGTAATTTAACACTAAACCTACCGACATTTCATGTATACCTAATCCTACCATGAGCGGTCAAAGGACCGCTTCAAAAAAAAAAATGTATCTTAATATAGAAAGAGATTTTAGCCAATTGGATAGTAATTTTTTTTTTCTATTTAGAAAAGTTTTATTTACATTTATGCATTTTCAGCACATTTTTTTTACAAATTACAGTATTTTGTAATGCACATTTTCCGTTGCCGTCAGCGCCGCCTACCGGAGTCGGTCTGCACCCGTGCCGCCTGGTTGGACCGAAGCCGTCTGTACAGCGTTGCCTGGTTGGGCCGAAGCCGTCTGTACAGCGTTGCCTGGTTGGCCCGTTGGACGCTTGGTACCCAGATGGCTGGATTACCACAACACTGTAGATCCACAATTACGTTGTGGACTCGTAAAACAATTTCAGGAGTGCGCTTTACGAAGAATATAGTCGTAAATAACATTAATTGTTCAAATGGTCAAATGACCGCTCGTGGTAGACTAGACATGCTATGAATTTTTTTCGAAAAGTAAAGAATAAAGAAAGTTGTGAATATTGAAAAATGGGTTGTATGTATATTATAGGAAAAGTCAATAAGTTACATGGCGATACAGTAACGTTGTATACAAGAAATTCTAAACGAAATTCAAAAACGGTCATTTGACCGCGCGTGATAGGTTTAGTGTTAAAAGGAAGGTTATGGCTTACCACTCGAACAAGAGTCAAGCTTAGCTTCAAAGCAAATAGTAGATTCGTTATCCAAACACCTGTAAACAAAATACAACTATTAATAAAGACCCTAATATAAAATGTTAGAAATAATTTTTAAATAATTGCAAACAGTTACAACATTACTTTGAAAATATGATTGTGAGATATGCATTTGCAGAGCGTCCTCTCAAACTAAACATTTCGTAGCATGTTAAACACTAAATATAAGGGAACTAAAGATGAACTCATTAAAAGGGATAAGTTTTAAAATATAATCACAATTTACTAGGCAGCCAATCTGTATATGATGTGAACAGGAAGTAAAAGTTAATTGTTCGTAACCCCGTCATCAGCACATAAATTCACGGGAAATGAAATAAAATAATTAGACGCCACCTTACTTAGAAGTTGAGTCCAGATGAAAAATTATGAAATTACTACAATGAGGTCAAACCAAAAGATGAATAAATGTTGGCTCAATAATTATTATATTAAGTAACAAATTCCAACAGAAATATTCATTGTTTATAATAGTTTTATTTTATTCCGAAACAATTTGCATTTGTTTTGCTTGATATTAAAGTATTTCCTAAAAGTTCACTGGATAAAAAAAATCTATTTTCACAGAAATGTCAATTCTCAACGTTAGTATGACTTTCAAAACACATATAGATATTTGGTATTTGTGACCCTAATTTGTAAACATTTATTAACCACTGTTATTGTATTGTTGATAATCAGTTGCTCTTGACTTGAATATAATTTCTTAAATCAGTGGTTCCAACCCGTAGTCCGTGGACCACTGGTGGTGCGTAAGAAGTTCCAAAATGGTCCCTAGACCTATTGTCCAATTACCAATAGGTTTTTGTTTTGCTTTAAAAAAAACATTAAGTCCTACATGTATTTCTATATATAAATAAACAAGAAATCAAAATGCAATTGATATTAAATAGATAAAATTTTATGTATAGTTATTTTTACACTTTCATTCGTTTGCTTTGGATGTTTCAGTTCATTGTTTATATTTTTTTCCCTATTTGGACTTTAGTTTTCTAAGAGTTGTTATAGATTTAATGTTTTGGAAATAAATAAAAAATGTGGAATATTTTCATTTATCGAAGTTGATCAAACAGATATAAAACCTAATATCATATAATTGAAAGTAAGATAGCGGTACATATTGTTTTTAATTTGAAATATTACCTCATGCGACTAAAATAAGTTAACTAAATATGGTAAAATGTTTTAGAATAACGAATTTTTTAAATAAATTTAATATTTTTTAACTGAATTTATTTAGCAACATTAGAAGTTAAGTGATCCACAACGGCCTATTCGTCGGTTCTCGAACATCCAAATGTTAGAAACTATTCCCTAAATTAACGAATATTTCCGACTAAGTCTAGTGAATATCGAAACACTTCCCACAAAGCTCTTTGTTCAAACCTTACAATAGCAATGAAACAACGATGGTAAACATTTAGAATGGCATTAAATGAACATAATTACTTATTACCGATGGCAAATTTTCCTACACGAGTCGTGGAATTCGCAGAATAGGTCAATCGATGGATATATTCAAAGGCATAATAGCAGGTATAGTTTTGTCATTTCAGAAATTTTAAGTACCTGCATTGTGTACTTTTAACACTTCAAATTATTTAGTAAGGATAGATATGTTTTGTAACATTGGAAAATTTTGAACAGTCTGAATGAATCCTACAATATTAACACGTTCAAATTCCAATTTGTTTATCTACTCCATTGTTACAAATATATTTCAGTCTCCACATAAAGGATTAAACATATTCCTTCTATTTTAACACTTCCTTCTATTTAACAGTCTACAACTGCTATGAAATAACCAATGTGGTAGTGGATAACTAATGTTCGAAATATGATGCATTATCGATCCACAATCTATCGAATATTTCTGACTCCGACGTTATACATCCCTCACAGTTGCTTTGTTTCAACTTCCCGACCGCGATCAAGTGAGTCAGTTGAAACGTCAGTTGACAAATGACAAATGTTCAACCCGCTCAATCACAGTCAGACACCTGTGGTTGCAACAAGACACCCACGCTCACTTTGAAGCAGCTGCTTGGCGAACAAAGCAACAAACAACGATGGATGACAATGGAAAGACAGCAGTCTTCTTTAGAAGCTTCCACATCAGCTCACAATAGGGAAAAGCTATGTCACATTTAATAGGTTAGCTATTTATCACCTACTAATGACAAAGCAGCAACACTCAACACCGTTGTCGAACAGTTTTTACACCTGATGTTACCTGCACTGGTAGTAAAATATGAGTTTTTTGTACTTACACTCTCAAAGAAAACCAATTCACCTACTTTGATCAAGTTTTACAAAATGCTTGAAGTATACTAATTTCATTGACATAAAATGTTTGACGAAACGAAAGTTTTAGAAGCAATTTTTGGGTGTCTATATAACTAAGTATTTGATATTAGATAAGTGTTGTAAAATATTTTTACATATTTACTTCTAAAAATAACCCATATTGAGAACGGTTTTGATTAATCCTTAAAAAAGAAATAGAAAAGAACAGATAATGGACTGAAAATTATATTGGAAAACCAAGAATTCTATTAAATTTTAATCGAAAATAATAAGAAAGCGAACATTATTTACGCATTACACATTTTTAAAGTATTCAGAGCCATTTCAAAGACTTAAAAGCATAAGCATTTTTGAGTTCCATTAACATATTTCAAGTTACAAACAAAAAAAGTACACGAAGAAATCGAATAATATACTAATATCTTTCAAATATAATATTTCATTCCCTGAAAATAAGTATATATCCGAGAACAAAGAACGCTTTTTTTTTCAAAGACAAAAAGCATTGAAAAAGTGCACATTTAATTCAAAGATTCAAAATAACTACCTATAAAACTAAAAAAAACTCAAATTGTTTATTAACTGGATGCATAAATAAATGTGTTTTTGAAAACAAAATAATTATTTTATAGGCATTAAAATGCACCATGTTCCAGTTTGATAATTTATTTTTAAAAAACACTAAAAAGTAAATTTAAAATAAGGAAATGATCTTAACCCCATTCTTGAAGAAATTCAGCAATGATTACAGTCAAAATTTATGTGACATTTAAATAAGATGGGAAAACTTTCTGAAATTTGTAATTTTCTCTTGAAAGAGAAAACGAGTGTCCTGTTGTGTAAATAATTCAAGAAAAATCCATTGCAGCAACAAATAAATTTGATCAAATCAGCTAACCGTGAGAAATCCCACTATAAATGAGACAAGAAAAGCATAAGGTGCAACAAATAGGAATTAAACGAAGAAATTGTGCGTCTCGGTAGCTTGTAAACAGGGAAAATCGCCATTTCCTCGGAGACGCAAAGTCATTTACGGTCCTTTCGTGCCTCTAACAAGTGTTTATAACTGTCTAGTGCCATCAACTGATAGAAAGAACCTCTATAAAACTAGAACATTGACCTGTTAGCAATCAGCAATCCAATTTATTGTGCTTCGGATGCAAGAAAGGTAAGATGGCACTAATCCTACGAATAGTCATTCAGGAATAAGAAATAGCCAGACGCTGTAATGAGGTAACAAAAATTAAGATCCAGCAATATCCTATCCGTGCAATAGTTTCAGAAAAAGAACATTCCGGAATGCTTCTGTTTCCTTACTAAGTCATATACCGACGGGTATTTTATTAACAATTCATAATTAGTTTCATATTAACTAGAAATATATTAAAATATCCATGTATTGTTTAAAATAACGTTGGTAAGGATTATGGAAAAACAAAAATTAAAGCATATAAAAGACGTTTCACCTAAGGCAATATGAAATACAAATTTTAAGTTTTTCTCACTTACTTCAAGTCGATAGGACTTAATACAAAGTTAATATTCATCTTGTTAATACACACTGAGTTAATAAACGAATGATAAACTAACCAATATGCATATATTAAATTTTTTTAAACATATATATATATATACGAAATGTTTCATTATTATGAAAATTAGAATGAAAAAAAGTCAAACCTGAATTAGCTATTATATCCTATTATATTCCGTTAAAATTACTGAAATATTTCCCAATCTTCAATTTAGTATCCAACTTTCCACTGAAAAGCAATTAAAAGTTCCAAAATTGATTTCGCCTATAAAAACATGTGAGGTTATAATTCTCATCATTATTGATTAAGTTTTTACCAAAAAAAAATTTAATAATATTTTGTAAAAAAATCAGTAATATCGAGGAAATATAAAAACGTTTCTAAAGACGTAGTAAATCGTTACCACAGCTAGCAGCGTATAAAAACTTCCCAAATATATTTCTCATATCCATGTTGTGTAATTAAAGGATCACTTTCAAAATATTAAAGGAACCCAAAAGTCATCCATCTAGCTTTACAGAATTTCTTTCGGATTTTCGCATGCACCGTCGGTCAAGAAGAATATAAATTTAGCCGCACGTCACAAAAATCGATTTATTTCCAAGGAAGATCATTCGCCCTAACATTTTTTATTCGAAAATTAAAGTGAGATTCTCACTTCGATTAGCGCATGGTTTGTGCTTTTCATTCAAACATTTTGTTGGAAGTGTTAAAAATCACTGCTCTTTCAACATCAATTTTTTTTAATGTAAGAATTTCGCCCATTCTCCAAAGTGCTCAATTTTTTTTTAATTTAATTCCGCAAATAATTCAATAAAAGTGATTATTGCTTAAAAGATACGTTGTAGCCGTACTTCCCACATATAAGGAAATAAGACGACGAATTCGCGACATTCAGTTTAATAAGCATTCGTAATACTAACCCTAATAAAAATCAGAAGTTTGTGAAAACGAAAATTACTTTCAAGGAATCTGGAGCAAACCTTGATTAGTTTTTTAAAATTAGGTTGAATTCGAAACCTGCTGTTTGATCAACAAATTCAACCCAATTAAAACTATGAAAATATTAATGCATGCCAACGTATTCGACTAAAACGTAGAAATCTCTCATTGGGAATTAGAAGCCACACGCTTATTATTTGAAGTTATTTAGGAATATACGCGCGATACAACTAATTACAAGGCAAGTGTGTTGCGAGTATGCATTTGAAGTCACCGAAAATGAGATAAATAGTGCCAAGGCTATTTTGCTCTATCAAAGTAATAAAAATGTTTTCAAAGATACGCAATCTGAAGTAGTTTTCCTCAACATCAGTAAAGATTTAGAAATATCAAAGATAAGGAGAAATTCTCAAGTATGCAAAATCTGCATGAGATATTTATCGAATAGAAAGAATTAGTTTGAAAAATTAATTGTTTACACAAATCCAAGTTCTTATTCTTTTATTCAGAAATTACGAGTCGAAGTATTTGGCAGTATTACATTTCCATTAAAAAATTTTAGAATTAAAATTAAACAGCGTTGGTTTTTTTATATAATATAAAAATTGAATTTTTAAATGAAAAGTAATTTTTTTTAAAATTATATATATATTTTTTTGTTGCAAAAATATTAAAATCAAGTGAAAACAAAACATATCAGTCAAGATTGTAACTTGGCTACAATCTTGAAAAAGGTAAAAAAAAAAAAAAGCAGCAACGTAAACAAAAATACAAGTTATAAGTTTCACTTTGATTTCTAATAAAAGTTGCTGCATTGAAAGAAAAAAAAATATACCAAACATGAAACCAATACAAATCAAAAGATCAGTTGATACGTAAATATGGGATTTTTAAAGCAGATTCGAAAGCCATTTCATACGCCTTTTCGAAATTTCGTCCCGGCAAACATGGTCATGAATTTTGACAGAAAGCTGAATCGTCATCAAGAATCAGGCCACGTACCAATGCAAGAAAAATGAAAAGATTCTCCTTGTCTTGATATCCGGTTGAAGGAATAAAACTCATGGCAGAAACCTTGAAATATAATGCATGGTGAAATTTAGAATCACACAAGAATTGCAATTGTGAGGCGATATGAAACTTCTCTTTCATTAAAACAAATGGATATTACAAAAAAACTTTTGCAATGCACTTAAAGTTTAAAATACATAAAAAGCTAGAAAGTTTACAGATTTCTAGTATTACAATCATTTTAATTGCAATAAAAGCTACAGCTTATTAAAATATTTAATATAAATGAACCGAAAAGTAGGGAAGTTTATGGTATGACATTTACACAGCAATTATGGATCCGAATTTATTGAATTTTCATATTTCAAGCTATTTAGTAGTTTATATAAACAGTTGAACATTTTGATCCAAACATCTGATAATCAATTAAACTCGAACCCTCTTCCGGAAAAGACTTTTGTATTTAGATTTACCCCACCTTTTTAGCAGAGAAAGAAAAATTTATTTAATAACGTTTTTTTTTAACAAAATCACAACTAAAAATAAAAGCCAGTTATGTAACGAGGCCAGGATAGGAGTTAAGCATATAAAATGAAGAATATTTCTTTCAAAGGTCGTTTTTTTTTAAGAACACAAATCTCAAATGATATTGCGTTTAAAGGTTTTGTAAGGGTCATGTAAAGTCATTTATTTCATGGTATAAGCTGTGAATGGAGTTAAAAATTACCGAGAAAATACAATTCACGTTATATGAAGGATTTCATTAAAAGCAAATGCTTAGGGAACACTTATGATAAAATCTATTGAAAAAATACATTTTAAGAGCTATATCACATTGCAAACACAAAATACAAAAAAATAACATTTAAAAACGTTGAGACTGTTTCTTGTTAATACACTTTTTACTCTAAGATGCAGTAGAAATAAAATTGATTTTTTAAAAAGTAGGAAAATGATTGCCAAAATTTTGGCCGCAAAGCCAATTTGCAATTAAATGACTCGGATAATTCACCAAAATATGCAGCACCACCTCCAGACGTAACTTTAAAGATTAAAATTTCTAATTTGAAATAAATATTTTACTTTGTATTGAAACGTTCAAACAAACGCGGCGATTTAAATTGAATTGAACAATTACACACAAAACACATTAATATTCAAAGAAGTCGATGGCGATGTGTTCCAACTCTGAGCTAATTAAGTTAGTGTACCAACAATGGGTAAAATGCCCTTGTATTAATTAAAATCGGGCCTAATCAACCGTAGTGGGCAATGCTCAAGAATTCATTAATCATGATAAGATGACTCACGATAATGATCAGTAACGGGTGATCGTTAATCATCGGCATTATTGGCGATACTATTCGCAAGAGAGCATTGGACACAGACAAGAAGTTTTCCAAAATGTGGTACAAACAGGCTAAATATCGCAGATAAGGGTCTCAGAGCTAATCGCCAACCCTATTGAATAGAGATGATTTTTTTAATATGCTCCACGTACCAATCGCTATGGTTAACTTAATTACTGATAAAAGTAAAGGCTAAACCAGAACTTGGCGGCAAATGAGAAAGCAAAAATGGTGATTGTCTCGTCGGTTGGCGAAAGAGATAAAACAAATTAAGACTGCGCGCTGCAAGGTAACTAACTCAAAAGATCGTGTTCTTCAATTAGCGAAGGGGGTTAGCGTTGAAGTAAACCAATGGATTTTTCCAAACTAAAATGTAAAAATATTGATTAGGTTTAGATGGGTTACGGCAACAAAGTTTGGGGCTAATGGAGTTAAAATTAGAAAGAACAAAAAAAAGAGAGGGAAGCTCCGAATTTATAATGCAAGTTTCAACTTCATAATGAAAATGTGAAGACAACATAATCTCTTTGGTACAGATTTCTGGAACACGTTCTAATCTTGCAGCGTTAATTTCTAATATTTCAAGGCCTAAAGAATGTTCTGTAAAATATTCGACTTCGAAAAATTAATCGAAAACTATTCAGGGAAAATATAGAAGTTGAAATCTAATAAACTCTTGCTTTATGAAATTTCAATTGCATGTGGATTTTAATATTATATCACAAAATAAGTGAACTTCAGTTAATATATTTAGTGTTTTCTATATTTATTCAAATTTATAAAATTTAAGCATTATTAATACATTTTAATGAGAATCAAATATTTTTTTTGGTTTTCGATTCTCTTTAAGAATATGGAGGAAATAAAAAAAATTAACTTTTTTTGTGCCTGGAAACAGATAAAAAAAAAGATTGCACATCTTGTTCTTATTTATTAAAATGCAGTCTTGGAACAAACCTCCAAATTATTTTGATATTATTAAATTCGAAAGTAGACATGAAATGGGTGTGTGGTTTAATTTTCCGAATGCTTTTTTCTAATTTCAGAAATCCCAAAAAGACATTGAAACATACAGTGAATATTGTAATATTTTTTTATTTATGCTTAATAATCGTAGCTAGTAATACATGTGTAATACGTGTGTGAAGATATCAACACTCTGCGTAAAACCCGGACAACGCCAGTTCTTCAGCTACTATTAATATAAAAAAATTATATTTTAATGTATATTATTATTTCTTAAGCTAGTATTTATATAAAATTTATATATTATTTATAAAAACTATATTATACGAATTACTCTATGTATCCTACTACTCGGATTAAAAACAAAACATTAAAAATTACTGAATATATAATTAACAAAGTTTATTTTATGTTTTCCGCACCCTATACTGAAAAATAAGCCACATTTGTGGCATTTTCATTCTGTTTATGTATTCAAATAGACAATAGAATACGATATTACAAATGTTTTGTTTTTATGCTTTTGTGGGAAAGGAAACACTGAAACGAAAAATAGAATTCACAATAGGTAAATAGAATAACACTATATCCAACGAAACAAAGTAAACAGCTATTTTAATTGCCTTAAACAAACAAATGCAAATTTCGATGCGAAAAGTGCTTATCCTGGATTGCTTATAATCTTCGAATTGCTTTTAATTATTTAGAATTTTTTTTAAGGTGTAGAAGACAAAGCAAAGGGATTTCACGCAGCTTAATTATATTGTGAATTCGAATGATTGCTTGGGGAAGCAACTTAAGAGAAACAACTTACAAAAAAAGAACAACTAGTCCGTTAATGTATCTTTTGATATCGGACTCGAAATAATATTCGTCTTCCTGTACTTGGTAAATAACAAGCATAAAGTTTTATTGAGTGAATATGATATTTGAATTAACATATCATTAGGAGAATGCGAAATGGAATGAATTTTCGCCCAGTAAGCTATCCAAATTTTAATCCAACCTGGAAAAAATTCATAACTTTTAAAAATGTGTTGGGTATGTAGAAGTGCTTTCGAATGAAAATGCAAAATTCCCTAAAAATCCCCCTTGGGTTATTTTTGCCATCTTGAAAAACTGACGCCATATTGAATTTTTTTGGTTTTTGGTTATTTCAAGGCAACAAATTGGCCCAGAGACATTTTTTCTTTCTCTTACAAGTATTTATTTCTTTATATCACGAACAAACTAATTAGTTTTATCTCATTTACATAAAAAGTTTTTAAGAAAATTGAAAATATATACATTTTTACTTATTACTTTCGAATAAATTGTTTGTTATCGACACTTGCAGTTGCATTAATATAATGGCTCTATTATGATGACAAACATAAAACCAGCTACTAACTGAAGGATATTACCCCTAACTAAAAGGTACTGACTCGTATTACTAATGCTTTCGACCTTAGTTCCCTTCTTTTTTTCCCCTATGTATTTATCTACCTATCTACCTTTGATATGAAAGTTTAGACTTTTAGATTCAAAATAATTTAAATAAGCTTTTGAATATATGTCCACCTTCAAAACCCATCAAATATAACCTACATATTTCAATTTTCCTAAAGCTGTATTTCATTCGGCGAGATGTGTGACGTTTTTATCGATATTGGTTTTGCGCGTGCACAATCGCATATTGTTCCTGGTGAGGGAGCACTGAACCGTAAACTATAACCTAATACAATGTAATCTAAAACAAATAGTATGAATTGCATTACTATTCCATCATCTCAAAAGACACCGTTACAGTACTAGAATCTAATCCAAAGACAGCCTCCCCCAACAAACTTATTCACTCTTTCATCTCTAGTGCTGCAACTCTAGTACGCAAGACTCGCTGCATGCTATACACTTCTCTATTCCTCTTCGGTAACCTATAAAAATAACTTTCTTTCGAATGTTATTTTTTAAAGGGGAAATAAAACCGCTTTCAAACAAGAACTAGAGCTAACACCGCGCCTCGGCCAAACAAGCAACAAAGAAACATTTTATTCAGCAGCATTCCAAACGCGATGCTGGGGCCCATATAAAGGTAATTCGTATTTTCTCGGGGTAGAGATACGAGCGTGAGACTAACATAAAACACAGGCAAAGAAAACAAATATAAAACAACAACAAAATCTTCTTGAGGACAGGAATAAAGGAAAGGGCCTCTTTTCTCTCATCTGGAGGCATCGGTTACAACAACTGCAATTGGTGTCGTATAATAGGTTGCAAGCCCCTTTTACCTGGGGCTACAAGCTCCTCAAAATGTCTCCAGTGAACAGCTAAAGGGGCTTGCAAGAGCCCTGGTCGTAAAACAGCACGGCTCAGATACGGAGGTTTTCTAATGCTTGATACTAAGTAACCGATAAGGATCCATTTAAAAACACTGAACAAGGCGATGACGTGTTACCCGCTGATCTGATAAATAGAGATTAAAAGTGGGATAAAAACAGTACATCTTTTAAGAGAAGCGTTTAAGATCGTGCATAGTTTGGTCACGGGGTTTCAGGATTAGTCCCATCCATTAAAGGGTTAATCATCAAAAGTGTGGAAGCAGTTGAAGATATATCTCAGAAAACAAAAAAAATACTGATGCCTGTAAGTGAAGACATTAATATGCAATGATGCGCGGCACTTTGATTTACGTTAAATTTATTCAAAAAAAAATTATATATAGTAACATGAATGTAAGCTTTACATCATTTACCAAACAATGAGCTAGCATAAAATATTCCTTGTCAATATTGCTAATTTTTTTTGACTGCCTATTAAAACAGTTCTCTACATTATATCGACCGGCAATATTTTAAAACTGTTGAGTCTTTGATAAAGTTATGGTTCGGTCGTTCAGTTGCAATGAAACTTCCACCACGAAAGCACCGTTCGGGAGCAATGAGTTTTGATCATTGTTTAATCAGTTTGTACTGTTTGGCAATAATTTGTTGCCCATATCAATGCTTATCATTAGGTTGAGTTGGCGGTGTGCTCTCTTTGGCTTTTGGAACCTGACGAGGTGGTATTTTGGTGAGATTGGATACGACTTAAATTATTGTTATGAATTTTAATGGAGGATTTTTATTTCTGATGTATGTCAGTCGAGAATGCCTTGGCACTCAATAAACTATTTTTGTTTGAAATGAAGTCTACTTTGAGCAACATAAACTATATTTTTTTGCGTAAAGGGAACAACCTGGAAATTCTATACAAATTAATAGGTGCTAATTCTTTTTATAGTAAATACTACAACAAACGTTAATTTTCACTATCCATAAACATTTGTACTAAATAATGACATCTCTTACAAAATTGTTTTTATCAAAAGGACTCAACTTGATATAAATATGAATAAGTAAACACTACACAAAAATATACTCAAATAAATGCCAATGAAACCTTCAGCCGAAAACTAAAGTAAATTTGAAACTGTAATTAAAACTCAAAACTTATTCAAACAATAATGGAAATTCGATGCAAATTTCAAACCAACACCACAAACTCGATTAGGAATTAAAAACAACGCCTGCCTGCAATCTTTTCCACTTAGCAAAGGAAAGACTTTCCAAGGCTATTTACATTAACCAACGTCCTTCGCCGCTGCAGAGATAGCGGTCGTTTAAGAGACTACCGTCGTAAATCCCTCCATCTGTTTAGATAACTACACCTAAACCATGCAGCCGAAAGAAATATCGAAAGCGTCATTAGGTCAAGAGTCAATTTCCAAAAGAAACAAAACAAAGGCGCTCATCAGTTGAGCTTCATGGCTTCTCTTGCCAGTTAAATGTCTTTGGTAAGCCATTTGCCATTTAGGTAAGCCATTTCGAGAATATGAAATGAATTTTCGTTTTCATTGAATGAAAAAAATAATTCAAAGATGGTACTAGAGTACAAATTAAAAGATTGATCTCAAAATTACAGTATTTCATATTATGTATTATTATATTTTACTTCTGACATTGATATAGTTTATAAAGTAATCAAAGTTTAATACACACGTTAAAATATTTTATGTTATATACCATTCATTTTTTGTTCACATGTAATGACACGTAAACTAGATATGTTTACTTTGGATGTAGAAACAGTTTCTTCTGTGGTATATTTTATTTGCCTTCATTTGATATTGAATAATGGCTTATAACATATTTATTTATTAGATAATGAAATTTAGTTTCTTTTCATACATAATAACCTTATTTTTTTTTAAATTAAATATTTACTTTACCATTTAATTTTTATAAAATATCCTATCCGATGTCCATGTTATTTATTCAACTAGGAAAGAAACATCGACAAAAAATTAACACTATTTTTATTCACTTTTTTTTCAGAGTTCATTTTTTTTGAAAATTTATGCATTTCTTTCATATTCATAAAATAAATTACATTTAAAAAAATGTATAAAATATTTTTTTTTAATATTATTATTTAATCCGTAATATAAAATGTGTATAAATATTGCTTCTTTAGTAATACAAACTATACATTTTTTTGTTTCTCCTATTAAATAAAAACTTTATCAAATTTACCATTCATTTTAATGCAGAAGAATAAATTTTTTTCTTGTAGGATTTGATTCCACTTCTTCAGCGTATAATGTATTAGATTATAAATAATATAGAAGAACTGCTTCTTAAATCCTATCAAGAGAACTGAGATAATAAGTTTATATATCACTCTACTCATAGAGAAGAATACTTTGATGTTTTATTCAAAAACTTTGGCTAGTCTAATATTCAAGGTTAGGGATCAATTTCAAAGATGCTTATTTTTTCTTTGGAGCTAGAACTCGGAAAAAATAAAAAATGTTATCGAGATCTAGGCGATCAAAGATTTATATAACATGTATTGCATAGTTATACGAAAAAATTCAAACTGCGTTTTTCGGAGCCGAAACAATTATTGTTAATATTACAATAAAACATAATTTAGATTTAGAATAATTATAAAAAGAGATTGTTATACCCTTACAACCAAAGTAAAATTCTGTTCGATGTTGACGTTTGAAAATGATAAAGATTTGTTTTTTTATCAATTAAAAAAAATAGAATGAAAATACAAGTATTTTTTTAATTGTAATTTTAACCGAAAAAATTATGAGTTTACCTAATTCTGAAAGGAATCTGACGTGAATTAACAATTTCTAGATTTACAGTTAAACATCAATTAATTCACTCGATGATGTATCATCAGTAATATCCGTTTCAAAATGATTTATGTTTTTAAGTAAAATATTCAAAAACTATAAAACTTTAAAAATTCAACAACAAAAAGTCCTTAACCAGTAAACTGAATATCGCAGAAAAGCATATGTACAGCAAAAACCACTCAACAATTCAATATTGCTAGATACATATTTACCCATTCAAAATTTTCCGAATAATTGAGTCTATTTTGGAAAGAGGCAAAAACTTTATCTTGCAACCTTATTGAATTTCGCGCGCGCAAAATCCATCCCTAATCAAAAGTGGCACAAAGATAAATGAATTAACATAGTCGCGCTTATCAGTAAATGACGGAGAAAGAGTTAGGCGATGGACCTGTCCCTAAGAATAGTCCAGAGAAAACAAGCAGCCAAGGATTAATCCTGATTGAAACTCGCTGATTATTATGAGCCAGAGTTAGTTAATCCCACGTAATGGACTTTGTTCGGCCTTTATTCGGATTAGACTCGGTGACTGAAGGGAGATTGGGGAGATGCTTAAACTGGGTAGCCGTGCTAGCGAAAGTCGTGAAATAACTCATTCTGGAGGTAAATAAATTTCTTGGATAAACTATCTGCAGATAATGGCTGCCAAAACTAGTTCGTTACATTATAAGCCAGCTATAAATTAGTTGTTTATAGAACGGTATTATTAATTTCAGGTTTCGGAGATACAAGAGCCGCAAAACACTATCTTCCACTGCACGAAAATGTCTGAAATTTTAAACATATATACTAAAGAATCTGTAATTGTGCATTTTCCAAAATGCACAATTAGAGATTCAATAGTACGTATGCTTAAAATTTCAGACATTTTTTTTTCAGCCGGAATTAAAAAATTTAGTTAGTTATTTTTTTATTAATATTTAAAGTTTCCATTCAATAGGAATTGTAGTGAGTGATAGCTGAGCATGCGTTCCCTATTAGCTTAGTCGGTAGAGCATTAGTCTTTGGAAAAATAGATCGCGAGTTCAAATCTCGACGGGGACAACTATTTTTTTTAATGTATAAGCCTTAACGGGTACCCCAGCAGGGCGGGGCCAAACAGCTAGTAAATAATAAGTATGTAATTTTACACCAAGTACTGCAGCTACTTTTGAAGCCCCTATTCTGCATATAAAGATGCAAGTTTTTTAAACAATCTAGTCCCAAAAGAAGAAGCTGAGCCAAAAAGCAAATTCCATTACTAAAAACACAATGTTGAGTAAACAGCCGATGTTTCAAGTTAATCCAGGAAATTTTAGAATAAGCCCAAGAGGAAGATGGCAGCTTGAGGATAGATTCTCAAAGGTTCTTTGATTTAAAAAAAATAATAAAAGAGAAAACCATCCGGTAGTAAACATCAGATAGCAAAAATCTCATTCACCATTCCATTAATAAATATATATAAAAGATTCCAGCACTTTTACAACGAGTTGGCGAACGGTCCCTAGCGGTTCTCGACACTAATCAACAAACATAATGACAGCTGCTGGTTGAAGATTTCTTTCCAGCACTTTTTATCGCTTTATTTCACCTTTTATCTTCACATTTTCCCCAAGCCATTCTTTCTGGATTCTTCCGCCATTCTTTGGTGAACTTATTTCCGTTTTAACACTTATCGCGCCATTTCGCAGCCAAGCTGTTTCGATTCCATTTTCCAGGAAACTGGAGGTGAATATATCTATACAATAAAAAATTAACTGCCACTGATGTCTATCTCGAGGGGTAGGGGGCTGCTCGCTTTCATTTATCTTATTTACTTACATTTTTTTTTACTTATTTACTTTTTTTTTCATTTGGGAAAGGAACCGAATTCCGAATGCTATTCTCCTAACTCGTCGGGGAAAAGTTAGCCGACAATGTTAATGACTTAGTGGGGAGGCATAGTCGAAGTATTTTCAGCAGATCTCGACAAGATATGGGGAAGTCCTTACGGTATTGAATCTCTGATGTCCCAGCAATGGAATTTCACAAAATATTAAATGGAGTAATCCAATACTGAGTAGTCTGGTGACTAGAAAATGGAATTCCTTTTTGGAGGTAATTGAAAAGTGGGTGTGAGGACTCAAAAATGTTAACCAATGAAAAATAAGGAGTTCTTATACCTTGATTAGATAGAAAATGCGAAACGTTTAATCAGACAAAATTTTGAAAGTAGTCAAATTTAGATTGATTTGATGATATTACCAGAATAAAATGAAAACCATTTTTTTAGCTAATTTAATACCATCATAAAAAGTACTATTTTATATGAAAATTACAACTGATGTTATAAAGTATAATACTGTTAAACTGATGTTATGATGTATAATATTGTCAATATACTTAAAAATTGTGTAATGAATATGTATAGACAACGACTTTAAAGTGTGCGTGCACTATCATTTCATTAGGTCTTAGATAAAGCAACATTTATTTTAAGAATTCGTACGATCTAAAATAAACTATTAGGGTGTAAACTCAAAGATTTTAGTACATGATTAAAACAATAAATAATTATTTTAAGAAAAACACTAAGTGCAAATTGGATGTTACTCTCATGATGATTCATAAATCATCATACATCAGATCTTCAATGCAAATGTAATACATACTTTGAGAATAACATAATAGTTTCAGGAGAACTAAACATGATTGCCATACTCAAGTATTTACATAATGCATTTTCATAATAATATCTATAATATATATAAAAGGTCCCTCTTTTCAGTTCGCTGCCTATTTTTGAGTTTTCTCAGAATTTCTTATAATAGCAACTTA
The DNA here is from genome assembly GCA_963932185.1 of Troglohyphantes excavatus. Lineage (NCBI taxonomy): Eukaryota > Metazoa > Arthropoda > Arachnida > Araneae > Linyphiidae > Troglohyphantes > Troglohyphantes excavatus. Next base: position 26,852,486 of record OZ010672.1, on the reverse strand, counting down.
AAACAATTCCAAACATACGTTCATTCAAGCAAATTCAGTTGTATTAATACACGAAATACTCATATAAATACCATTGTATTTTTTTAAGTTTAATTTTAAAATATAAAAGTAGCATGCTTATTTTCTAAGAATCGCTCAACGGTTGCTACTGACACTTTTTGTTTTAGTTATCTTAAAAATGACAAATCTGCTACAAAAACGCTTAAAGAGTATCAATCATAAAAACAAACTTTCCCTTTACGTCAAAAAGAACTCCAACCAGAGCCAATGCGCTAGAGAATATTGCTGACGATATCAATACCCTAAACTTTTTCGAATTGCTTCATTTATGCTTCAAATACCTATCCCAAACTATGAGCAGCTGCAATTTAGATGTCAGAAATAGGAAATGGTCGCCACAGTACAATGGCTCGCCTGCGACGACGGTGGAAGGACTTAGCATGGATGAACCATAAAGCCGTGTATTATGGCAGTGGATCGAATGCTCCAGAAACGTTAATGGGAAATTAACGAGGGACGCGACCAACTTTCTCGCCAGCCAGCTGTCTTTCGCTTGATGAGACTAGTCGCATCTTCGACTGTATGTCAACAAATCACCAGGCTTACTTTTGCTAGAATATTTGGAACAAATTACTTCGAATTTTAGGCTCTATGGACCATTTAATAGAGGATATATTAATAGATGATATATGGTGAGGGAGAAAAAGTGCGTCCATGCTACATTACAAACTTATTAGAATTGTTGAGAAACAATAGAAATGTATATACTTTATAAAATATTGTTTTATTTTCAATTATCGTCTTTGGAGATAGATTTTGTTGGAAAGGAAAATTAATTAAAAATATTTTAGTTTGAAACACATACGAACAAACAACTCAAATAATTTTAGTGAATAAATTAAACTACTCAGAGAGTCATAAATTTTTTTAAACATTTACAACCCCAGTTTTCCTGCTAAAACCACAATAGTAGGTTCGCAATAAAAAGTATATTAACAGTTAATTAACAGCGTTCTAAATGCAAGTATAATATTAGCTTTACTAAATCTAAAAGTAGTGATTTTAGCAATTGAGTTCCATGGATATGTACACAAAATGATCAACTTCAGTGAAACTGACATGAAATTTGCTTTAATATTATAGCAAAAGCATTCTACACTTCAGAAATACAGTTTTGAAACATAACTATTTGAATATTTACATTGGTTGAAAGATGTCCCATGGTTGCTCTGTATATGGGTCATTTAAATAAAATAAACGCTCGAAACTTAAAATCATATTAACACATTAGTTCAAAAAGTATTTTTAGCTTATATGATGCAGAAATGTAAAATATTATTACCAGGGGGTATTCAAAGTTTAATTGTTAAACTAACTGCAAGACTAAATTTTGAAAATTCTTAATAGTTCAAACATACCCCTCTCTCTTTCTAGCCCCTCTCCATACATTTTAACTTGTTAGTTTAAATTTAATAGCTTAAATAAAATAAAATAGAAAGAAGTGCTTACGAAAAAATATTTACAATAAAGAAAACATCTTAACTTTAAGATGCTTGAACCTTGAACGTTACAAAACAGCTTGAACCTTGACGCTACAAAACATTAAAATAAATAATTTTTTTAAAGTAATATATTATGTTATTACTCACTAAAACTTTACATTGAAATAAACATTAAACAAACCTAAGGAAAACTTGAATTCCCAAACAAAACATTTGAAAACAAAATCGATTTATACATTTAAGAAATGTTTTTAAAACAAGATATGCATATATTTCATATATATCCATGTATTTTATTGACCTTGAAAATAAGTCTAAGCAAATGGGGTTTCTCGAGGAGGCTCTTTTAGTTTACTAATAGCACAAAATGGATAAGGATATATCCACTGAACTACCAAGGATAGTGGATATATAATAATAGAAGGTGTGCTCGTTCTCGCGCTTTTTAAAGTGGGCAAGGAAAGGACATTTTTGACTTCATTTTTGCTCCGCCTTACTATGAGTTTTTGATCATTTTCATTGGCTGTGTGTTTCAAGCATTGCTACTTAGGTTCGATCCCGGTTGGGTAACAACTGGTGATTTAATTTTTAATTAGCAAAATAATGTAAATAATTGTGTTCAGGTAGCTTCACTACTAATCCGTCCTTGTTTTGTTATGTCCCCGTATTTTACTTGATTGAAATTGTAACTCATTTAATATGTCCAATACAAATACATTGACCGGATGGTTCCGACCCCCATTTTCCTCTTTCAAAATTCATGGACATGCTCTCGTGGCAGCTAATATTATTTTAATACGCTTAATTTATTAAGCAGAGCTTTTGAAATTTTTACATATTAAATGCAATCCTTAAAATATAATTTAAACTCTTAAAATTCAGCACATGCTAAATAAAATTACCGAATATCACTTTTAAATAGTTCACAGAAAACGAATAGATGGCAGCACCTCACGAACCATTGGTTCAAATTGTCTGAAATTAATTCCGGGATATTTTAATAACTAAACCCCTCTGCAAATCGATTCAAATTGTTTTTTGAAGCAATATATATATATATATATATATATATATATATACATATATATATCAATTTTTATTTTTAGGTACTTCAAAAATTTCGAACCTAGCTTACGTTTCTAATTAGACCTAACCTGAAAATAGAACATTTAACCTTAAGAAGGAAATAAAAAAAAAATTCAAGACCCCTCCGTTAAATTTTAAAAAAAATATGTTGTCAAGCTTTATAATAAAAAAAACCTGTTACACCATTATTTTAACATACAGCAAGGAACTGTTTACCTCAAAGAAAGAAAATTACCTTAGAAAACTTTAAAAGTTTCATTTAGTTTTTGTTATTAGTTAATAAAATTTCCATTTGTTTCATAAGCGTGTAATATATTTAAATAAACCAAATGTTTTATATATGTTTTTTTAATCTAAGTCCATCCGAAGTTCTCACATTGTAATAAATCGATGTAAACATAACAAAACAATTTATAGATACTACACAATATAAAAAATATCCTTTATATATTGATATTGTGGTGGTTACATCAAATAGACGATACTTTCTCTCGGGTTTGAGCAATTGCTTTAGCTTGACGGTTTAAGCTTCGGTGAACCAAGCACGATTCCCCAAATTTGATTCCGGATGACTGCAAAACGCACCGCCCTACATTGGTGACCGGCCTGAACACAGTATCTACCCCCACAAACATCACAGAAACCTTATATTCACCCTTGTTATACGCTTCACGGGTGCTCTTCATTCATACCCCTATCCGACTCACTGAGAAGAAAGTACTGTGGTGGTCACTTCAAATACCAGATACTTTCTTTCGGGCTCGAGTAATTACTTTAGCTCGACGGTTAAAGTCTTAGCGTAGCATGCACAACGTCCCGGGTTTTATTCCGGCTGACTGCAAAATGAACCGCTATATATTATCTTCTATTATAAAATAAAAAGAAATACATAGCTAAAAAAATTAATTATTTCAAACTTTTCTTAAGAAATATGCTTTATATATATCTTTAAGAAAAGTTTGAAAATTTATTAGCTATGCCTTTCTTAGTTTAATAAAACTAAAAAATCGTTATTTAGTAGATCTAAAAAAATATATAAAAAAAAAAAACGAAGAATGATTTTTGCCGAGAATTGCGTTAATTTCTTTTCACAAAAAAATAATTATAGTAATTAAATCGCACCAGTTAAAAACCGATTAAGAAAACGCATCTAAAACAACTTAAACTTTTGGCAAAATAAAATTATTAAAAAAAACTGATAAAAAAGAGCACGAAAGATGTGGTACATATGAAGTATATTTTTATCTTTCTTTAACTAACCTCTATTTATCGATTAAAGGCCATTTAATTTTGATTTTTTTTCCCTGATAACATTTTTCTGATAAACGCTTGAAGAACTTCAAATTGCTCTAGCATCTTAGAACGCTAAAATGAAGGAAAACTTACAAAAAATGATAAATAAAATCATAAAATAATAATAAATCGGAAATCTAGCTCAAAGTAGAACTCTAATGTTATCACATATATAGTTTTTATATAGGAGATTTGATACGAATATTTTTTTTTAATTTGCATTTTTAGAAGGTATTGACATTTAATAAACCTAATATCCTAATATAAATTGTTATACCGTAGTCAAATTTAATAAACCGGAGTTAAATGTAATAAATTCGTAATATTCGAATATTATATATACGTGCAATAATTAATCATGTAATAAAATTAATAGTCACGACATGAAAGTTTAGCTTTCACGTTTAACTTGAAATTTAAACATTGGTAGTCATTTTTGAAGTAAACAGTGTTGTTTGCGAAATCAAAAGTATATTAAAAGATCATATTAGTATATAATATAATATGCATTTACTATTTTTGTTAATTACACAAAGCCAATTTTAAATACAATTTTTGTAATTTTTTAAGTGTTACATTTTTATTGCAATACATGCAATTAAAAGATTGAAAACAAAGACAGGTTTTGTGGTTTCTTGTACTAGAGGTGTGTTTTCCAAACTTAAGCTGTCTTTCTGTGTATTATAATGTTAGAAGTAGTATAATATAAATATATTTTTATTCAGAACTCAAAATTTATTATTTTGTTATAACCTAAGTAGATCAAAAGACCATTATTTAAAACATATTTCTTATTTAGAAACATCCAAATGCCCTCCGGAATGCCCAATTAAGTCTATTTTTGTAACAACCCACAACCCCCTTTACCTATTTAACTACTAAACCGAAATTTTTACCGAATGGAAAAATTTACAAAACAATTTTTAAATATTTTTAAAAGACTCATCAACATTTCGAGTCGCAACATAGAAATATTTAACATACTTAACGCAACAAAACTGAAACAAAACACGATAGCGTCGCTTCAAGAAACAAGCCTTTTTAAGAAAATTGTAACATTTAAGAAAACCCCACGCGTTCTTATAGCAAACAAACATTTGTGAGTTTCCTTTTCTAAGTGCTTCTACCATTCTCATAAGCGTGGCACTGCAACGTGTACAACCATTAACTGGCAGACGCAACCAAAAGTGGCGGATGTAAGGGGGACAGGTAGTTAAGAGAAACGACTTTCGGTGGCTGAGATTTGGAGGGTATGAATAGTTTTCTTGAACCTAGTGACGCTCAAGCTATTTTTGCTATTGAAAAGTTGTTCCACTGTTCAGAAATTTATATAATATTTCCTGTAAATGCATTTGCCTTTTTAGTCAAAAATTTAATTCTTTATAAACAGATAGCTTTTATACTGTGTCTAAAAAAATTAAATAAAAAAAATATTATTAAAAAAAATCGAATATTTTTATGAATTTAAAACATTAAAAATGTTTTAATATATATATAAAATAAGCTTTTAACAAAATATTTCAAATAAACATAAGAAATTTAAGAAAAAAATATTTAATAAAGTATTAAAATATTTGATAAAGTATTAAAATATTTCATTATGTATTAAATTATTTAATAAAGTATTAAAATATTTAATAAAGTATTAAAATATTTAATAAGCTATTAAAATATTTAATAAAGTATTAAAATATTTAATAAGCTATTAAAATATCTCTGTTAAGAAATGTATGATAAATTAGCTGAATATATTTTTTGTTTCAATACGATTATTAGTTTAGAATTTATTTCATATGAAAATCGTCGATGCATAAAATGTCGCTTACATGTGAGAAACTTCTTATTTAAAAATATACAATAATATTTGTTAAAACTTCCTCAAATCGATGTCATAAATCTTGTATTTTCATCTTTACAAATAAATTAGATATTGATAATTTAATTAGGTGTTAAAAACAGCAAAGAAATGTGTGTTTTTTCGGGTTTTAGGCTCAAATTTTAATTTGAAACTTTTTTGTTAACTATTCCGCTTGCATCTCAAAGAGTAAATGTTCTAAAATTATGAAATTAAATTAGTTTGTTAAGAAATGTTTGAGGAATAATGTGAATATTTTTTTTAATAGCTCAGCATTTTAGACGTTATTTAATCAGGGACCGCAGCCGAATTTTAAGAAAAAATAGTAGTAAAAATAGGAATACTAAACACAAAAAATAGGAAAAAAATTGGAATTTAAAAAAAAAAATTAAAAACCGAAAAGCATCTATATCCATTCTACAAGTGTCATTCAAGCAGTACACGATCAATGACAAGATCCTACATTTGAAAGACAATTTAAAGAATTTTACTATACTTAATTTTCATAACTTGATTTTTTTTTTAAAGTTAAATGCGATTTTTTTTAAAAAATCAACCAACACATTCCTGAAATTTTGCATAAGTTGTACGTACATGAATTAAGGAGGTTGCTACTGTCTAAGAGAAATTAAATTCTGTAATTTTTTCAAGGAAAATTTAGATTTATTAAAGAGTAAAATGTTAATAGAATACCTACTTAAGCATGTTAATCTAAATCATTAAAATTTACAAAAACAGTTGTATAATTTTTTTTTTAAACTTTCAAAAAGTCATTTGTTTTTTTTAGGGGAAGGTGCAAGAAGGGGGAGTTTTAAATTAAAAAAAAATATTATATAAACATTTAAATAAAATATTAATTCCGAGAAGAATTGCAAGCCACGTAAAAAAAAACAAGCTTATTTCATATGTTTATTGTTATTACATGAAATAAGTCCCTAAACTTCAATTTCGGGAATAAATTATAGTTTCTAAAATAAAATTTAATGCTATTTTGTTAGATAGTGCAAAGCAAATCATGATGAAATAGGAAGTAATAAAAAATAAGCCTTTATTTATCAGATGCAAACGGATTGAAAACATTTCCACGGACGTCGCAGCAGATCGCGTTTAGTGATTATCTACAATTTCAAAGTTTTCACAAGAGAAAATAATTCTTAAAACAGCGCCATTTTGAGATTGCCTTTACCATATGTAACAAAAGAGTTTTACCAATCAACTTTCGAGTGAATCATCTCCGCGTTTGGTGAAGATTGCAAATATTTCTGCATGTTAAAAATGCTATATTTTTGTGAAATTCATCGTTATTCAAGGTTAAGCAGCGATCCGCGCAAAATAAAAAAACGAAGTGACATTTTCCAATAATGAAATCGCCATGACTAAAAAAATCGGACAACATAAATAAGTCCTTTTTTTCTGATGTGAAATCTTTCTATTCACACCTTTTTTTTACCCTTGCCATATTGCTTATTTCAGACAAAATAAATTTAAAAAGGCTTAACTTCCACTCTACAAAAAACCTAATGTTTTCCCAAACATAAAATTTCTAAGTTCTCAAATTTTGTAGAGTCCATGGGTGAAAAGTTTCAAATAAAAAAATAATAACTTTAATGAAATATATAAACATTACAACAAAACAGAAACAAATTAGAAAATTATTGTAAGCCAAACAAAAAGTAACAAACTTTTTTCAAAAAATCAATTTTGATTAATTCAAATGACAAGTCCTAAACTTCAATTTCGTAAAATAAGATTATATTATTGAAAAATTTAATGCAATTTTGATAAGTAGTGCAAATCGTATCATGATGAAATAGGAAATAGTGAAGCATAAGGATTTATTTATCAGATGCAAAAGGATTATAAGTTTATCAACGGAGATCGCAGCAGATCGCGTTAAGCGAATTTCTCCAATTTCAAAGTTTTTATGAATGAAATTTTTTTACAAGAGTACATTTGGAAGTCTCATTTGCCAGATGCATCGAAATTTGAGTTTTAAACATCTTAACTTTCAAGTGATATCATCTCCGTTTGACGAAGAGCTTTCTCCATTTTTTCTAGATTGAGTATCGATTCTTACCAAACGAACTGAGATTTTTCAGTGACGAAGTGTCTTATGATAACGAAATACCACTGACTAAAAAAACGGACAAAAAGGATCAAAAGTCCACTTTTTTCTGATGCGAGGTCCCTCCATTCGTCTTTCTCTTCTCGAGTCCTTGCCGATTTACACTTGCGTATAACGATCAAAAGGGCGCCATACGTACCTTATATTTCTACAAATATTATTTAAAAACCAGGAATTCTGAGTTAAGATTTGGGAAATTAGCACCCCTGAAAGAAACACCTAAGCTTTCTCAGAACTCTCATTACAAACAGGTTTCCGAGGTGCATTCGAACACCACCTTTTTGTGCTTTCGGTTTTTCCTTTCTCTGTGGATATAATTTCTTCAAAAAATTTCTCATGGATCTCAGAGTCACGACCCATTACAAAGACATACCGAAATTTTAATGCAAATATGCATCAATCCCAGCGATGATAAAATTAAAGTCTGAAAAAACATAATTCCGCGGAATTATGTTTATGTCCGCGCTTCCGTGGACTGAAAACACAGAATGCAGCGCATCCGTGGACTGAAAAAACAGAATTCCGCGCTTCCGTGGAATTGTACCACGTCTGATATTTACACAAGTGTGTAGCGATCAAAAGCGCGGCATTCGTAGTATATAATTCTGTAAATATTTGAAATTTTAGAAAATGTGTTTAAAATTGAAATTTTGGCGAAATTGTAAGTTTAAAAAAATCTAGATTTCCGCATTCTAAAACTTTTAAAACACCTGGAACTTCAGGTACCGAAAAATTAAAAAAAAATTAGTATTCCGGGTTAAACCCGGAAAAGTACCACCCCTGACGCTCGAGAGATAACTGTTCAGTGCCTGTGTGCGCGCATCAAGTTCAGCCTTGGTAATGGCGAAAAAGTTCGCAGTTGTTTCCTTTGTATACGTAGCTTCATAAAAAAAAAATTCCGTTCATCGGAGAAACCCGAATCTGCGCGCCACTTTATAACTTCGGTGAGAAATGTCTAAAAAATAGGAAAAAAAGGAAAAATAGGAAAAAAAGGAACAGTTTAAAAAAAATAGGAAAATAGGAGCTCTGCGGTCCCTGTTTAATGTTAAAGTCATAATTTCATAAAATTTTAATTAGTAATTAATAAAATATTAAAATATTTAATAATATATTTATAATAAAAATATTTAAATAAAATATTAAAATATTTAAATAAAATATTAAAGTATTTAAATAAAATATTAAAATATTTAAATAAAATATTAAAATATTTAAATAAAATATTAAAATATTTAAATAAAATATTAAAATATTTAAATAAAATATTAAAATATTTAAATAAAATATTAAAATATTTAAATAAAATATTAAAATATTTAAATAAAATATTAAAATATTTAAATAAAATATTAAAATATTTAAATAAAATATTAAAATATTTAAATAAAATATTAAAATATTTAAATAAAATATTAAAATATTTAAATAAAATATTAAAATATTTAAATAAAATATTAAAATATTTAAATAAAATATTAAAATATTTAAATAAAGATTTTTTAAATAAAATATTAAAATATTTAAATAAAGATTTTTTAAATAAAATATTAAAATATTTAAATAAAATATTAAAATATTTAAATAAAGATTTTTTAAATAAAATATTAAAATATTTAATAATATATTTATGATAAAAAAAATTCAAATAAATTATTAAAATATTTTTTATTATATATTAAATAAAATATTACAAAATACATTTAAATATGAGTATGGTTATGCTGAGTATAGTTATGCACTACTTGAAATAGTCTGTATTCCCATATATTCTTCAACTTATAATAAATATATATATATATATGCCTATATTCTCTGAAAGTGCATTAAATTTGTATTCCAACCACAAGAAACCACAATTTAGAAAATCCCCCAACTACCAGGAGACTATGTCAAAAAAAAAAAAAATCATCGTAGAAACTTTGAGAAAAATGTCTAGACGTAAATCCTACTTCACAGTGCAGACAGCTAAATTGAGCTTATTCACAATACATTTTCAGAATACCCCACTTTTCAATCCTCAAACACGGTATTATTCGCAGAAAAACACCTTTTGCGGATTTCAATAACAACTACTTGTACTGGCTAAACTACGGAAGAATTTAGGAAATAAATTCCCTTAATAAATTAAATTTTGATTTTTTTACATAATAAATTAAACATGTTATTATCAGTGTTTTATTAATATCAATGTACGTTCCATTATTTAAATATATTTTAGTTTCCGTATTTAAGAGCTTTAAAAACGCACAATACAATTAAATAGCATATATTCGAATCGGTTTTGACTTCATATGGAAAAAAATATTAATTTTAAATATATCTTGAATTCATTACAGCTTATATTTGTTACTGTATGAAATAAATTTAATTCTGTTTCGACATTTAAGCATATTAATATACTTTAGGGGAAACATAAAATTATTAACATATATGACCGAAGTATAATAAAGAGAGAGAAAGAGTTCATCAAAAAGGAAAAAAAAACTTCAAAAAATAAATTGGCCTCCTAATTGTCACCAAATAGTTAATCAAAAGTATATTTTTATTTTTTTAAGGAATTTTTAAAGTGTAATACGCGGAATTTTGTATAAATTCTCGAAAAAAATCACGTGCTTAAATAAAGCACGTAAATCAATTTTTAAGCCAAATATAACTAAAACTACACTAACGCTACTTTAGTTGTAGTACTGAGTAAACAATAACAATAACTGTAGTTAATTACTTAATAGCTTCAAAACGTATCTTTGCGGTGTCAAAATTTATGTGGTGTACATTCCTAAAACAAAAGAAGTTCTTAACACACAATCTGAATTCAAAATATTTTTTTGTAATTTCTTTGTTTAAGAAAAACAAGCGAGCGTATTTACAATGCTTGAACTCATTTGTTACGAGTTTTAAGATTCAAAAGAGCAACGGGCTGAGAGTAGAAGAGGGACTCAAAATCCCGCTGCTTTGTTGTGGACTTTTAAAACAGGGCAAGTTTTTTCATCAACAAAACGCATTAAATGAAAGAATTCCTTTCGCGACCAAGAATTAAGTGCGTGTGAAAAATGTCTGAAGACAGCATAGGAGAATTCTACAACAATTAAAATGCCATCTCTAACAAAGGCCATTGTAATAATAGCAAACCAGACAGAATCGCCAAAAAACAAAGAATTAAATTCTTCTTCTAAAGGAAGTCTTATGAATAAAGCAGGCATTGTTAAGAGTCAATATGCCATTTTAATTGAATGCTAATTCAATTTAGGGCTTAAGAAATGAATGTAAATATTTGAAACAATTTATTCCTTCTATTTGTTTTGCATTTGTCTACAAAAATTAATAACTATATAACTATTAATCTTTCTTAAAGTATTTTAATAAAATTGTATTATGCTTTTATAAATGTAATCAAGCATGGTTATTTTTAACTGACTGTAAGATTGGTTATTTAACTTTCATATATAGAACATCAAATTTATAACATTGATAATTTTCTCAATGTAAAATACTGTAAGCAGTAAGATACACATTTATTGATGCCAATGTTGTATTATATATCTAGTGAAAAGGCTTAACCTTTTAAATTATATTTTACATGTATTTATTTAGTACTTTAAAGTCTTCGACATTTGTTATAGAAAGGGAACCTATAATTGGCATAATACACAATAAAACTCAATCAAATAACATACTTTTGTTATATTGCATTTTTTTTAACAAAAATCTGGTTTATTATAGACTATGCAAATTCAAAACGAATGTTTAAAGCAAAACTAAAACTATCATAAAGCTTCTTTGTGAAACGAATGATGGTTCTGTATATAAAATGAAATCTCACAAAAGACACAATTAATTAAGCTTTAAAGACAACTTTAGTCCAATAATTGCCAAAGGCCTTTTAAAAATTCTCGAACAATATACTATCCTTGAGTTTGTACACACGAAGTATTCTTTTAAAAATAGATATTTTATTTATTGGAGGTAAAGTTCTCAAACGTTTAGTTTTCAATTTTAAAATGTATCATTGCATCGTTAGTCATTATAGACTATATTAATCAATCTCTACGAAATATCTCCCAATCCACAGTTTCAAATGCAGCCTTGAATTGCATTCCCACATATACGTTTAATAAAATAGTCGGAATAATTGTACATCGAGTCTAAATGATATATCGAATGCAATCGCATTAAATCTGCATTCGAGGGACTCGCAAAAGGCGGGACAAACCCCAGGTTTCCCTGGCGGTAAAGATTTTTCTCGGAATATTAATCTCGGAATAAGGCAACGAATATGGGAAATGAAAATTGACAGCCATTTCGTTTGACTGCGAAAGAATGACCCCCCCACGAGGGACGATCCTTCGTACGGAAAGTGAAATGCCACCGTACCTTCAAATCCAAATGCCTCACTGGTGAAAAACGCTTAAACTTTCCATAAAAATTCCCTTCTCCCTTTACGCCCGAGTTTTCCCTCCTTTTTTACTCGACATTCTTTTGTTCAACGGGAGGGGGGGGGGGGGGGGCAATCTCCGGCAAAAAAGCATCAGCAAGAAACTTCCATTTATAGCATAGGCGGATTGCAGCAAGTAGCAAATGAATACCAGAATAGAAGAAGAAAAAAAAAGGGCAGGAGTCAGAGAACTTCTCCACCACGTAGCTTGTGAGGGCATAGACAAAAAATGGATACAATACCCACCCCTAAAGCTCCCCGTCTATTCCAGTTCATTGGAGTGGGGGAGTGAAATGGGGGTGGAAATTATGTGTTGGAAGTGCCTCCCTTCTCTTCTAAAAAGATGAGATTAAGGGGGTGGTAGATGCTAAAACGGGGTGTTGCTAATGAAGCTTTTATCCCAATTCATTGTTCACCGCTTAATTAAAGGCGACTTTTCAAAGCTTAGGTTAATGAAGACTGAAGTACGCTTTCAGGACAAGTGATTCATTTCGTATTTATGCACTGCTAGCCACCCTTTAACTTTCGAAATGAGGGCAAAAAAGAAAATTGATTTAAATCCCGGACACTTCATATAAATCCCGGAGTTAATGCAGAAAGTAATTCAAGGGTAAAAAGTTTGTTATACTGTCTAGATAATGTATGCCTTTCTTTTAAATGAAAGCATCCCCGCTCATTGGTAACTTTTTAAGAGCAACTTTTTAATTGTTGTAGTATAACATATAATGCTATATTATGAAACTTTAGTTATACCCTCGTCTTTCCGAAAGTTTATAAAATTGACTGTTAATGTGCCAGTAGGAAATAACTCTTAACTATTAAAAGATGTAATCGTCTATAATTTAATTACCAGAGGGAGAATAAAAAATATGAAAATTAAATATTTATTTTTATTACTATACTGAAAAGATAATGTTCATCTACATTAAATGCATACTATGTTTCTCTAAAACTGTTAAAAAATCTCCAGAATTTTTTTTAATTACTCTTATGTTATACGCACAAGGTTTGGATAAAAAAACATTAAAATATGACAAATATTTATTTTTTATTTTTGAAGACTTTCTTATTTAAAAATTAAATATTTGAATAGTTAACGTAAAATACTCAATATTGAAGCATTAAAACAACTCCATAAGACGCTTAAAAATTAAACACTGTTTCATATAATTTTATTACATTCTCAAGTAAATGCGATTAAAATAGCAAATTTACTCTTATAATGTAAAAGGCAACTTAATTATGTTATCCCACTAATAACTTCTAGAAAAATACTTGGAGTGGTCGTACATAGAGAAACTCCATAAAGGTATCAAACTTCATTCATCAGCCGCTATGTTAAACTAAAAGACATCAGGTACACTATTAGTTTATGCATTCCGTAACAACACAACTTGTTCCAAGACGAAATATGCGTCCAAGTACACAGTAAGGAAAGGATAAGATTATTAATGTAAGGATACGCTTTCACATTTGAACAAATATTCCGAGTTCCCCTTTCAAAGCATGCACGCAATGCTCTTTAATATGAAAAAAAATATCGTTTTGATAGCAGCTTACGAAAGTTCTAAAGATTTTCGCTTCCACGCTGCATGTCATCAAGGATAGAATTTCAAATGCATGGCGAAACTTCAAGATTACTTCTATAACGTCGTTGTTTGACGGTCCATGAACAGAATAGTACGTGCGAAAAGACTAGATTTTGCTCCTCGGCTTTATGTATTTATATAGTTTAAAGATGTTTTAAAAACAGTATTACGATAAAACTTGTTAAATAAATTGCCCCTTGTTACATTTCCTAAATAGGTGTGTTCAGTTAACCCACTGACGATAATGTACATCATATCACGTCCAATAATCTTCAGTTTTTCTAGAAACACACATATTTTAAATTTAAAAAATACTTCATTTTAAATTTTTTTATATAAAGCTTTGAGGTACAACTTACAAGCTATCTCTTCACAATTAATTTCAAAATATAAAAGAGCATGCATAAGAAAAAATATTTAAATTCCAAGCACTGAAAACAACTTTAAAATTGCAGAAATATCTTAGGGAAATGTTATATCTTAAAAATATTGCTCAACGACCATCTTGTAGACAGAAAATAACTAAATAGACCTTAACGCACCTTAGGTTATATTCCGAATCGCAAGAAAAATATCGAGCCCAAACTCGGTAACTTTAGTACTAAATCACAAAATGAGAAAGAACTATCGTTTATTGGCGCATTCTTATTCGTGAAACAGAAACTTAAAAAAGATAAGATTTGTTATTATTTACGAAACATCTCGCAGATAAAACAGGCATTCACAGGTTTAAAAAAATGCCATAAACATGCTCTAAAACACAAATTGTTGAGTTTGGCAATATAGCAAATTTTGCAACATTCCTTAAATAATTCGTAATTTTAAACCACTTAAATTTGCGTAATTTAATATTTGTAAATCGTAACCTCCTTATAATGAAATACAGCTCCTCACTTGTAAACATAAATAAAACCAAATCGTATATTAAAATTCAAAAGGTAAAATTATCATCTATCACAAAAGAGAAACCTGAAATAACATAAAGACTAGTCTAAAACTAGAGAAAAAGAAACTAAAAGAAGTTTTGAACAAGCAGATGTGTCATACCAAAGCTTTATATTTTAAAACGTCACTTTTGGCACATTGGTCCCTTCCTCTTCTACAGAAGCCTCTACTTGCCACAAGTTTAACTTGACACTAACCGATAATCATCAACTTGGTGGTTGGTCCCTATAGGAATAACCCACCCCCAAAGAACTAGAAGTTCGACATACCACAAATAACGCCCGGCCAAACGAAGAGCAACATCCTTTCTTCCTAAAACCCACACCTGAGACCAAACTACCAAAGCAGGAGCTTCAAATACATTTTGGCCACAACCGAGCCGAGAGCCGCCATATTACTAACTGCCTTTTCTTTCCCCCCTCCAGTCACACAATTTGTTGCTTTGTTTTTGCCACCGAGTCTGTTTCGTTTCCCCCCTCGGAATTCATATGCACCGAAATGAAGTTAAAGAATAACGCCAGCGTCACGTACTAGAGTTGCCCGTACTTTTCGGAGAAGGACCGCAGGTGTACTAGATGCTTGGAGGTCCATTACGATAGGTTGCGCGCGCGTTTTTTGGGAGTGGGGGCACTTGGTGTAACTATTGAGTAGAAACAAAAGAACCAGAGAATTGGTTGTGCTATTTTGTTCTGAGGCATTTTGCACCCAAAAGACTTTTTTTCGTTATGAGTTGGAGAGAGAATGCGTGGCTCGGGAAATATGGAGTTTTCTTTGCATACAAAATTGGTAATTTCCCCCTTTTTTCGCTTGAAGAATGTGGTGTTTGTTTTGAGTTAGAAAAAGCAACAGATGGAACCATGCAGAGAGGGTAGTTCAAAACTCGTGGATCTAAAAAATAATGCTGAGATAGTTGAAAAAATTACACTTCAAGTGCAAGTTGAAGAATATACGTCGAATATTTTCAACTTGTTACAAACAACAATTAATTGGTAGTGATAACTTTAATTTATTTATAAACAGTGGTGTCATCTGAACTTCATTTACCAAAACCTACTTAGATTACAAAGGAGTGATTTTTTTAAGAATCTAGAAATACTTAAATAATTTTATCAACCCTAAATATTCTTCTACATCCCTGATTTTAGCATGTTTTTCTTACCTCTTAACTTTAGGATTCACGTTTTTTTTTATGAAAGTATTTTGAAAAACACAAATAATTATACTGAAAATAATTTTCTGAAAATGTCTTTCCCTCCTCAGACAATTTAATTTTATACAACACGCTGTTTGGTTCAGCGTTTCTGAGGAACCCGTGGAAGCATATGAACTTAAATGTTCAACAATAAAAAAAAAGAATGGTGCCCGTGCTCTCTTAGGTCGAAATCCCGTATGATGACAACTGGGTCAGAACAACTCGTACTGAATCGTGGCAAGATTTTTTTTTTAAAGATGTTTCTTTATGCAATATTTCTAAAATGATTAAATTAATTTCAAAACTTAAATGGAATTTTACAAATCCGAGACTTAATTGCAAATCATGAGGATGAATAGTACTTATAACTAAATGTTTAGCCTTTTCATATGCAGAGGGAAGTTGTGTTTTGTGATCAACATACAAACTCTTTATTTTATTATTATTATAGATATTGTAATTAAAAAGTGTGTATTTCTTTAAAACAGACGTCACATTTTTTTAACTTAAACAAAAGGGTCGGTTTTAAGTTTATGTGCATGCACTGCATACCAAATTTCATTCAACTG
Source organism: Troglohyphantes excavatus (assembly GCA_963932185.1). NCBI lineage: Eukaryota > Metazoa > Arthropoda > Arachnida > Araneae > Linyphiidae > Troglohyphantes > Troglohyphantes excavatus. The sequence continues at coordinate 26,835,898 of OZ010672.1, read as the reverse complement.
AGGGGTGGGGTATCAAAATGAACGTTGAGTCAGCAAAAATATCTGCCTTAGAAATATAAAAAAGAAATAAAATTGTGCTAATTGAATAGCTAAAGTAACGCTTAGATGAAATTAGAAACTAAGCATAAGTGGGTTACAAATATACAAAAGGGAACATTTATTTGAGCAGAAACAGTGGATGTATGATAGTATAAAACCAAGAACAAAAGCCATCTCAAAAAACTACTCGGGTGGAAAGCAAACTAAAAACGAAGGCTTTTCACTGCACTCATAAACAAAAACAGTTACGCTCAACACAATAAAACGCCTGCAGTTCGGATGCAATGACCAGAGATGCTCTTGAAACGCCGTCGACTTTTCTACGTCGACTCTTTCCAACCGCCAAAACCACTTTTTCATGCCGCCCACTTACCCACTTAACTTCGACAAATCATTCTTATTGAAGAAACACGACCGTTCTGACATCTGGTGAGCAAAAACTAACACGTTCCCCAAATATAACTTCCTCCCCCCCCCCCCCCCCGCATGAATAACATGGCACAACAAAACCGAATGAGGCGTCGTTTAGAGAAATTGCGCGGCAAATCAAAGACCCCCCCCACTCCCCCTCGTTTGCTATTCCTCTGTGTGGAAGAAAAATATTGTTTCTCCGTCAAAGCAAATGGCGAATGTTAGTGAAGTTAGTAACTTTTCCTCTGTGACTAAGCAATGCTTTGTCGCAGAGCCAAGGGCAGTAATGTAGTCCATAAACCAACTTTCTTTTCCCCCCTTCAAAGAGCGACTCTCGGTTGTTTGAGAAATGATTCATTTTTAACACGATAAAACCTCCTGTAAATAAGAGATCTTCTCTTGCAGAGATAAATGCACCTCCCGTGCAGATTTCTTGAGACATGCTTGCTCGGGCCTGAATAGTGATCTACCGTTATTATCAGTTAGTGACAGTCGACGCAGTTTAAATATGGATAATACATTATCATTTCCTACCATTATAAGCAAAAAGCATATTTCTATAACTTGAGAAAATCGCCAATTTGGCATTTTATAGTTATTCTGATTTATATGCAATAAAAATATAAGTTGAAGGATTTCCTTTTCAAAAAATTAGTTTATATTTTCCAAACATATATATTTAATAAATTTTAAATATGTAGAGTTTTTATTTTGTACTTATATGCAACGTTTTCGAAATATTTCATTGTCATTGGATGTTTATCGAGGCGAAATTTTTACAACAATGAATAAAAATGTTAAGAAAAAAGGTTACTTCTAATAATATCATTTAAAAAATATATAAAACCAGACTTTTGTCAGGTTTAATAAGTCAAAAATTTACAGAGCCGCTTGATTTGAAGTTGGTTTTCTAATTGTTGAAATCTTTGTAAACTAATTAGTAAATTTAATCTGAAAATTATACAGGAATACATTAAAACAATACATATTAACGTTATACCTTTTGGAAAATTAACACCTGTACGTCGCCAAACGTGTATTACTTAAAACTTTACTTTGGATGGATTAAAATTGTTGACATGCTGCCGGTATTTTACAGACTTCGAAATTATTAGAATGAGTATAAGCCGTTTTTACAGAAAAGTTTTTATCTTACCTTGAACATACTTAAGGGAAAGATACGAATTAGAATACATTTCGTATTCGTCAATTTGAAATATAAGGAAGGGTAAACAAATTGGATTATTCGTCAAGCGTCGAGATATCCTCGTCTCAGGTGAAGTAGAAAAAAGAAATAGGATTTCCAGAAAGCGTATTTCTGCGTTTCCAAAAGGGAGATGAAATTCGATTTTTAATTTAAGCGATTTGTCTCGTATGGCAGTTAAAGAACAACGCAAAATCCAACGGCGAACTTTAAAATGAAATGGAACAAAAAAAATATTAAATGGGGAATTTAGATTGAAATGCATTCGATTTTGAGCAGACAATTCATTTTGTGGAGACTAAGTAGAAATTTATGAGCTAGAAAAGTTTTCATTATCATTGCACTAGACGTAATGGAAGTTGTTATTTTTTTATGCGCTTATTTTTGAGAAAACACTAATACGTGCACTAAACAGAGAAACGATTGAATTTTAGAACATAATTAGTTTTTAAACTTTTGACATAAGTTTTTAGAAGCGTATGATTGATAAGTTTAAGAATCAAAATGAAAGACATCGATCAATAAATAATAATTAAGGTTTTGGCAATTTCAGAGAAATACTGAAAGTAACAGATCTTCAAATACATAAAAAAAATTAACGAAATGTCTAAGATATGTAGCGTTTATTCGTCAATCAATAAATATAAAACTTCAGTTAAGCAAAACCACAAACAAATTGCATGTTTCCCGTTGGAAATAAGGAACTATCAAAAGACAATGCTGGTTTAGCCAATAAAATCGCGTTGGCTCTCACAGCCACTTTAGTTTCCTACGCAGAAAGCTGACTGAACATAATTTATGCGAGAACGACGTATCTTATTTTTAAAAAATAACATACTACGTATCGAAATAAACTTGATAAAAGTTGTGCGGGGAAAAGCAAAGCGTCGCGTCGATAACAGCAACGTTACACGAAAATGTTAACGATATCAGTAGCTTTGTTTTTTAATGTTTTTAAAGCTGGCGGTTTGGAACAAATTTTACACTCTTTAATGACTTGTTTCACTCCAGCAGCAACATGGATTGAGTAAATAGCAAGTTTTTTCCCGCTAATTACTAGCTAGATCGTATTATTAGGCAACTCATTTGTTATATAAGCCTTTTACAGACCATCGCGTTATCCTTATTTATTCTAAAAATGTGCATATTAACAAAGGGTTGATCCAAATATGACTATAAATATAAAATAAAAGGACTATGGAAGAGCGGATTAGCACTTTTTATATCACAGAATAAATTAGGAACGTCAAAACTTTTATTTTGCTGCGTTTTAGTAACCAATATTTTAATTGTCTCAATTTTAAGGATTTTTAAATTTTAAATATTTTTTAATTATTGTAATTTTTAAAGCTTGTTGATATTTTTCTTTCCTGGATTAGATCGATTTTTGACATAACACTTAATATGTATTTAGTTATAATCTAATCGTCATTTAATTATTTAATTATATTATGTACTACCCATAATGAATAGTTATTACTAATTAATAATTTAAATGTAATGAATAGTTAAACTATATAACAATAAAATAAATATTAAAAAAAGATAACAAATGGTAAAGGAAATAAAAAGGCTTAAAATGAAAATGCTTAGTCCAGCTAACTATTACAAAATTTATGGTTTGTATCTAAAATAACGTTTATCTTCCTAATTTATAAATACTAACAATTAAATATATTTAAAAAATATATATATAAAAAAATATTGTCAGGCTATATCTCAAGGCTATGAAGTAGAATAAACTTTAGTTAACGTCGTCGGATACAACAAAATATAGATGGTTTCCAACAATTGACGACGGCATTAGACACACGCAACTTCTTTAAAAAATTAAACGTTATCCTAAATGAAATTACGAAAAAACACACTCTCAATTATTCCATATTTACCAGAGGAAATTTAGACGTGAAATAGCGACACAAGTACAACTTCCAGACAGGGAAGCTAACCAAGCCTTGTGATATAATGTAAACACTTGCGAGTTGACAAAGAACCACTTGTAAAGTTAAATATTTATTTTTAACACAGTCTAAAAACAAAGTTATATGGAAGACAAAAGTGCGCTTCGAAAAGAGGTACTTGACTTTAAATAGGAAACAGATTTCACGAAATCAGCCTCTTGACCCAATTGAAGGAGTTAAATATAACAATTTTAACCAAGAATGAATACAAAACTAAGAATGCGGAATAGATTTTTTATATTAACTATGTTTAACTAATTTCTGTTTACTATTAGAACGAACGTTAATTTAAAAAAAATCTTAATTTAGGAAATTATTATCAAAACAATAATATATTTATGATATTTTAAAAAAGATATATAATAAGGTTTTAGAAAATATATTTTTTTAAATAACTATATAACAAATATTTGTAATGTTTTTGTTTCTTCATTGTTTAGTATTAACATTTAAAATATATAAATATATTAAACACGATATTTTCAAAAGGAATATTTCAGGAAATGAGATTTTAAGCAGTTATACGTGTTAAAGATATTTTATTAAATACGTGGATATAGAGAAAATCTGGAAATATTGTACTATTTAAATAATAACTTCGCTAAATTATTTTTCAATGAGATTTAAAAAATATGTGTTTAGTTATATTAAAAATATTGAAAGTTTAATTAAGAAAGAAATCTTTTAAAAATAAACTTTAAAATGCCAATTTAAAAGCACTAAAAAATAACTTTAAACTATAAAAATATATTCTCAAAAATCTTGATTTGTGTTACTACTGTGGATTTTAATGTCAACTATTGTAACTATTTTAAAGTCCCATAAACCAGAATTATATTATTATAATATTTGCTCTTTGGAAATACCCATACTAAGTAACTAATAACCAGTACGAAATATATTTAAAATTGGAAAATCTGTATGAAATATCACCTATTCGAAGAAGACGTTAAAGAGTTCGAAAAAGCGTCCATACTATTTAAAAGTAAGATAAAAACTCGTCTTATAGAGCATTGCGTTAAGAATATTAAAATACAAATGCAACGTTAAAATACGCAATAAAAGTCCGTAATAATCCGGACATGTTTCGGGAGATACATCACCCTTCATCAGCGGAAAATGTAAAGTCTGTGTGTAATGAAATATAAATAAACCCAAAGAAATCTAAAATGTTGCCAAAGACTAAAAAACTAACTAAAAACTATTACAAACGGTTGGAGTTAACTAAAAACTATATAGTTAACTCCAACCGTTTGTAATAGTTTTTAGTTAGTTTTTTAGTCTTTGGCAACATTTTAGATTTCTTTGGGTTTATTTATATTTCATTACACACAGACTTTACATTTTCCGCTGATGAAGGGTGATGTATCTCCCGAAACATGTCCGGATTATTACGGACTTTTATTGCGTATTTTAACGTTGCATTTGTATTTTAATATTTAAAAGTGGTTTAACTTTATTCGAAAATGATAAAAACTAGTTAAACTAGTGAATAATTAGACTAGTATTGAATATATTATTTTACGTTAAAAACTTTCACAAAATCATATCAAAATAGATAGTTAAATCGCAAATACCTATAACATATTAGATTGCGCACTTGTATGACGCATTTTATTTTCTCTTTAAAAAAAGCGCAGATTTAGCGAAAAAAGAAACAATAGTCGAGTGACATCAGTATTTGAAAATAGTTGACAGATTTTATTCGAAATTTATTGCGGCTTATGTTTTGGTACGTGATGCCTGTCGTTGCCGCTTCTCAAAAGAGAGCGACAATTCAACGATTAAATTTCGAGTGATCAGACGTTACTGTCAAAGGATATAACAGCATTTTCAAATCCACATCACTGTGTTAGTGAAACTGTCGCACGGTCGAGGCGGAAGAGGTGTCAAACTTCTCAAAAATATAAATTTGATTTTAGATTGAGGACAACTAAAAAACCAAAACAACAAGGATTTTTTTTTATTCTATTCTATTGCATGTAGGAAAATATTTTTAAAATATGGGCAATCTGTAGTTAATAGTTGGAATTTTATTTGCATATTGAGCTCCTAACAAAATTCATAAAATGTCAATCAATTTACGTTATGGCATTCTTTCTAATATCGTAGTAGGATAATTTCATAGAAAACCCAGGGTGTGTCGTAAGTCATTAAAAAAAGGACACTTTTGTGTTTCTAAATTATTCATGCAACAAAACCTAAATAAACAAAACTGGAAATAGCAGTTTAAAATGAGTGCATTTATCTGTAACAACGTCCCTTAATAATTGACATGGGATAGCATGTATTTGCCATAGACAACAACACTAGTTATCTTAGGTTACTCGGTTAAGCGATTAAAACGAATTGCATGCATTCTACTAATCAATCCGTCCCTATGTATGGCATTTCCAATGCTAATAAATCAATGCGTATTTAAGTAGAATCTTAAAATAACAACAGGGTTAAAAAAGGTGTTCAATTTGCACAAAGAAACAGTTTTTATGGGTTATAACAATGTATAAAATGTACCACATATTGTTTTGAGGTCAGTAGTTTTAAAATCCTCTAAAAATAATACGTCTCAAAAATTTAGATTCATTTATTAACACTGCATAGGCTATTGTCGATGCTGACTGTTCGAGACAATCCGGGAACACTGCATTGTAATTTCGAACCATTGTCAAACAACGTAGTTTGAACCATTGTCAACCACTCTCCAAACGCAATCAATAATCTAATACTTCAGGAAATGTGAATATTACAAAGCTTTAAGCAGAAAATATTAACTACTCAAACTCATCTATATTATTTAAAAGCAGAATCAATTAAAATCCTAAAACACATATTTTACATCTCGTATAAGAACGCATTTCGTTACAAGAGATATTAGTTAACAATAAAATGCAGCAATGAAGGCTGCATGGGCAAGTGTCAGGTTAAATTATTCATACACTCAATTTGGAGACCTTTATTTAACCAGTTTAAATACTTAAAAGCTTCCCGGAATTACAGTGAATATTCCGAGCCATTTAAACCCGTAACGGGATACGAAGCAGTAGAATTTTTATTCCAGATGCATTCATTATCCGAAAGTTTCCAGTTAAAGATGTTAAAAGGATAAATTGGATGGTGGTTGTCGAGTAATCAAAGTGGGTTGCTTACCTCCAAGAAAGAGGTTAAATGCATTTGAAGTAAATAAGCGATAGTTATCCAAGCAACAAACTGTTATGGCATGCACCAAATGCAGGTGAAAGGGAGAGAATTGGAGAGTTTTTGAAAGGGGGAACAAATCCAGTTATTTGGGTAATATTTTTTTATCAATACGTGGGTTTGGAATTCAATTTATGCATAATATTTTATAGTTATTGTATTGAACACGAGTTTTTACAAAAAGCTGGTTGAAAAAGAACGTAGGACTGTTACATAAAATAAGATTAAGTCTTTATAGGTCGATTTTTTTCTTTATGAGTTTCTATTCAAAACGTGGGCATTATTTTTATTCCTGATATTTTAAAGTAACCCGGAATGAACAGTTTAAAAAAGTTAATTTTGAGATTTTTATTCTTTCAAATAGAATTATTTTGCTATATGAAACGATGTATTACATTTTTTAAGAGGCTCACTAAGTCTTTGTATGTTGAGACTTAAAAAGACATCCAAGTATAAAAGCTGTTTAAATGTTTCAGGTGTTTACTTTGCTTTACCTAAACACAAGTGAATAACAGTATAATAGTTTACATTTTTCCAAAATAGACAACATTTGGCGCCACTCTTAATATAATCAAATGAGTATTAGAGCTATGGTATATTTTAACATTATATATATTTCTACAAAGAGTATGGGAACCCTGACGTGGGAGGAACATTTCCCTTTTGACCCAATTTTTTTTTTCTCATATCCACCTAATTTAATTTTTTTTATGAACAGATCACAATATCAATATAAAACTTATATTTCAGAATACATATTCTAACGTGTCGTAAGTTTAAGTTAATTCGTATTATTTATTATCAACATAACAATATACATGCCACGATAGAAGCTTTCATGCTTATCTAAAGCATAACATGGATTCCCAGACCACAGACGAACCACGAATGACCAAACGCGAAATAGAGAGCAACAAAACATAAAAGTATAGAAAAAACGTTATCTTACACTACGATATAAAAAAAATACAGCGGTATTTGCTCAGCTAATTTCAGAGTAAACACACATCAGATGTAGATCATCACTAACAGTTAGTTGGTAAAACTCATTATGTACCATGAAATTAATGCAATCACAAATTAAATGGCATCAACACAATAGCAATTTCAATTGATTTTAGTTATTTTGACCGTAATTTTAGATATGAAAGTCATTAGGGCGTGATCGACTTAGGTGTGAATCTGCACAGTCCATTAGTACACCATCAAATTAACCTAAGCGCAAAAAAAATTCAGCTATCTGGGGCGTTATTCCATAAGTTCAATTTATTTAAATTGAATTTCGTAAGTTCGATTATGTTAATAGCACGTTTGAAATTAAATGCTACTTCCTTATTAGGTATTTGAAGTCTTTGAGATGATTTGGGTGGTCTTTACTTCCGATAAGTCACTTTGATAGAAAAAAAATGAAAAAATTATATAACGTTTCGCTAATCCAACATGCATTTCCGATTTAAAAAAAATACGCCATTAAGAATGCATAAAATTAGAACCACTGGAACCAGTTATATTAGTTGCTTTTTAGTTTATATTGTGAATTTTTGCTCCAGTATTCAAACAAAATGTAACCCTTTGACCGTGAAATTAATTCGACACATGCGTTGCCAAAAACGGTTATTTAATTTCCGAATTTAGGAGAGTCATCTGAAAAGATGTTATTAAAAAACATCGAAAATAAATATTTTAAAGCAGTACAAATAGTTAACTGCCATACAAATACCATGATGAGTTTCTACTCGTTATAGCCCGTTTGAGCCAGTTTCAAGTAGGGCGAGTAGCACTCGTCAGTCCCGGTCAAGGGGTTAAAATAACATTAATACGTCTTTCAATGTTATTCTTTAATGATATTTTGCAAGTTCAGATTGAATAGAGATGGTATTGAAACCAATCTAATTTCGATTCGCGAGCAAAATGCAAGTATGAAAATATTAAATATGCAATAAACCAAAAGTTTCTAACATTCACAAAACTGTATTCTCCAACGGGTACTCACCCAGAAAAGCGAACCTACACATATAACCTTAATAAAAAATCCCAGCATAAACATAACTTAAATAAATTCGATATGGGAAATGTTGTAAAGCGTTTTAAAAGTCATTGAAAAAGATGAAAAGATCAATAAAATGCATTCTACACTCCCCATTATACAAGCCATTTATTGCTGTTTCACATAAGCAGAGGAAGCTAGTGATTTTCAACTTCCAGCCACCTTATCCAACCATCGAAGCATAAAGCACCTAGTGCAAAAACGCAACACTAAACACTCATCTGATAAAAGCGATAGGACATTTACTGGAAGTCTTTCTAATAAATGATGCCTGGACATGTGGACTAGGTTATAGATGAAATGCTTTAGCAGCCCGCTGACTGGAAGACATTAAAAAGTGAAGGAGTAAGAAATAAGAAATGACACCTCAATGGCTTTTTGGAAACATTTAAAAGTTCCATTAAAAGCGCGAATGTCCAGTTAAAAGCCCCAGAGAAAGCGGTAAAAAACATTAAAGCACTGAACCAGATAGTGCTTGGGGAGTTTTCGCATTTAAGAGTACTTATAGAAAAATCAATGCTTTTATGTGAGGTGTCGTAAAATATTAAGTCTTCCGCCCAAAGGACGGCCTTTAGCTCTTAATTAGGGCGAATTTTCAATTGGTTTGGGAACCTTGTGAGCGTTGAACAAAATGCGGTAATAAAACTAATTTAATGAGAATAATTTAATAGTCCACAAACAATACACGTGTGCAATTAAATACACCCCATGATGGATCTCTAAAATAATTGTTTACGTGTTTAACGATGTATAATTTCATTTAAAACTAATAAAACTGTTTAATGCCACGTAATTGGCAATATCGCACAATTGTGCTTGCATATCATTCATAATAATTATTGCTTTCTATGTTAGACGATTTTTCAAACAAGGATTTAAAATAAATAACAAGCAGCTTGATAGCCTTGTTTAATAGATATTTATGTTTGTTTAAATATATAAAAACATACCTAAAGATCAAGATTTAATGATATCACGTTATATGTATGATTTTAGACGATGGGTATATAAGCACTATAGCCAAAGACTTCCGAAAACAAATATCGAATATAAATACATTTGTTATTATAAAAACTTTTATTTATATTAGAATATTAATTACGAACGCAATTTCCTAATTCACTGTTAATATTATCCGTTTTAATTCACAATAATTTCTTAATATTGTGGTCAAGAAAGTTTCATTTAAATGTTAGCTTCTTTCATCTGTTATGCTTACTTCCTTTCAGAAGTAAACAAGTAGTCCATTCAAAACATTTCTTAATTATTCCGTAATACTTCAAAACTGTTTAATGTTTTCTAAGCAAATTATTGCGATTATTAAAACTGGAATTCTTTGGTTGGATTAACATCGCACTAGAGCTGCACAGTGGGCTATTGGCGACGGTCAGAATTCTTTGATAATACAAAACAAAGGTACGTGTTGCCAGTACCATTTCCGTTTTTAAACGAGGAGGTATTTAAAAGTGTAACAATTAATATAAGTACATACCTTTTCGTGTCCACAAGGCCAAGAAGAAACATCGAAATCAATGAACCCGAACAAATGGTTGTTGAAGAACTTTCAAAACTACTTTACCGTTAATACCATATACTTTTCAAAGTAATGTTTTATCACATAAATAACACATATAGATCATATTTAATTGGCAAATCACAATCTCACGTACTATTTTAATAAACTGTTCAGCTGCAGATTCTTACCTGCGTCCTTCTGCACATGATATATATTATAATATCAAGCATAGATTACAATTGCTCAATATCGAGTATATTAATGAGCAATAAATTAAGGCATAATTTCAACCAGAGCATAAACTCCAATCTCAAGCTACTCTTCTCAACACGGCAATAGCCCAATTGCGTCCGAACTGAGCCACATTGAGCATATTTTGGGAGGAAAAGAAAAATATGCTTTTTTTACTTCCCCTCATTCGATATTGAAAGAAAACTGGTAAGCAAAGTAAAAAGACAGCCATGTTTGGACACAATGAATGGCTTTTATTAGTTGTTTTGTGCAGTGTGTGTTAATAACGTCCGTGCAGTATTGACCTAAAAATAGGTTTCGTCTTGTTTGCTGATAGTAAATAAGAAAAGCTTGACTCCTTCACCCTGTTCATAAACAGCGGGTACCCCCTTGGATCAGTCGTTTTGGGCAGCTTAATCCCCGTTGAGTAGACGATTTTTGAACCGGGCAATGACACTTTGTTTTTCAAAAAACAGCTCGTACCCATGGGGCTATTTATCACCTCCGAGCAGTCGATTTTAGCCCTGGGACAATGGCACATTACTTAAAAAAACAGCTGGTACCACCTCCGGGCAGTTGTTTGGGGCTACTTATCCCCTCCGAGCAGTCGTTTTTAGAACCAGGCAATGGAACATTGCTATACATTGTGTCCGAAAACGGCCACATTTTGATCTTGCAATAATTTTCCTTCCAAAATATATTTCTTTCATACGAGGGGGAAAGAAAAACAGGTGTTTTTTTATCGTTCAGGAAAAAGGTAGCCATGGGCCGCAATTGGAACTTTCCGCTCACCACTACTCAAAATTTAAAAAAAAAAACATAGGCAAATAGTCAGTCTGACTTGGTTTCAATTTTCCAAGCCTAGCGAACTTTTGCCGCATGCCCTCTTCTGATTTACACATTATTACATGTAGCCTTCGGTTCCAAAATAAAGTGAGAAATTTCGGTTCATGAACTTGCTTGAATAATTATATGAAAACGTCACACGTTTTCTTTATAAAAATACTTACCAATAACATGCAATACTTTTAATTTTAGTTACAAATATTGACTAGAAATATATGAAAACATGCATTTCTGAGCTGGTACCATCGCTTTTAGTTTGCAGGACACAGACACACTAAACTTGAACAATGATTTTAATAATTTTAACATATATTAAAAAGGCACTTTGATATCAAACTTCAATATTTAAATTTTATAACATGTATCATGATGTAAAAAGTGTAACATTTTAATTATACTAATCACGAATAACTGATAAATAAACTGATTTTAAAATGAAAAAAAGTGTCCGACAAATTATAGCGATGATTCCCGTTGTATTCTGAATAATATAATAAAAACAGCACTTGCCTGTTTGGAATGTTTGAGTACTTAATGGCCCAAAATGTTCTGACAAACTAAATAAAAAAAGAAGAAAACACATTTTAATTAGAATAAAGAATTATATAAAAATAGTATAAACACAACACCTGAATAAAGCAAAAATATTGTCCTAAATGTAAAATTTACCTATTAATAGTTCAATACTCATCAAATATTATGCAAGAGACTTAAGTCATTACATACCTATTTTTAAAGTTGATAATTGTTTAACTAAAAAAAAATCTTTTAAATGTATTGAAAAAAAAAAGACATACGGAAACATGGTAAGATATTTTAAAGTGGATTGTTTGACACAAGCGTCACTTTACTAACTGTGAAAGATGAAACTATTAAAAATATTATATACCTGAACATATTTTGATACGAAAACATCATTTTGAACGAAAAGTATTTCAGTGAACACTGTCAGGCAACACATTATTGAAAATTAACTGCAACTTTAAAAACATAATTTTCAATGCAAAATGGACAATTACCTTTAAGACTATATTGATAATCTACAGTTTCTTCAGAAAAAGAATAAATTCATACATTGACTATTTTTAGCTCTGGATGAACCTACCTGTTTCTGAGCATTTTTGAAGCGACACGGACATAATCTGAGCTTAGATAATTAGAAATAATTAACAAACATGCGATCTGGTATTAAAATAGCCATTTACGAACTTCCAAATACTTTATTGTCAAAATTTAGCAATTTCAGAAATATGAATTTTAATGAAAAATTATATATATTAAGATGATTGTAAGTAAAATAAAACACCCGTGAATTATTGTTTGTTTATTTAAAAATTCCGTAGTTAGCTATCCCTCAAACTAAAAATGGCAAACTTTAACTTTGGAAACACATGGTTGTTCAATAGACGGTCAAAGGTTGCACTAAGTTGTAGCTCTAGACCTGCTGGAGACAAGAGAAAAGTATACCTTACTCCCTTCCACAACATTTTTTTTAATTCTCTCAGGTTGGTCGAAATTGATTCCCCTTATTTCCTCAACTGAATTTTGCTTGCAAGCTGCAGAGAACAGCAAAGGATGCAATTTAAAGCCGATTCCAGGAGAAAGAAGGATAAGACGGTCAATCATGGTAATGATTATAGGTATAACAGATTTCGGAAATTTCCATTTGTTGCGCCAACTTTCCTTTTCCATTGTGATAAGAAAATAAAAAAAAAATAGCGTTAACAGTTTCTTTCTGCAGGCTGGAGATACACCTTCGAATCGAAACGACAATTTATATAGAGTTGCTCGTTCTGAAGTTTGGGCGTATAACAGTCATGCTTGAAATGTTCCACTACAATCACTTTAGATTACTGTAAAAAGGGAGATGCGTCAATTTAGTATTGTTCATCGCTATTTTGGCTATTTTTCCCCGCAATAACTTGGCGATGGTTATAAGAAAATTATTAATTGAAATTTAGGAAAATCTTAATTGGAAACCGCACAATAAGAATGCTGTTTTTCCAGAATAAGAAATATAATTTAACTACTAAGAAATACGATGTATCAATGAATACAATTAATGCACAGTGAATGAATCACATAATGAAAGTAGACATTTTGAGAAAAGTTAAAACTTATTTACCTCTCTTTCAGGAGGCTCTAAAATTGAAATGGAACATAAAATAAACCTAAATTACGACATCGTAAATTCAAGGATAGAGTTTTACTGTCAACACTTGCTTTTTTTTTAGTATACAACCCTATAAAGCTATTTCACGGTTCTTTAAACCAAATCCTGCCTTCCACCCTAAAATTTGCAATCAATTCAAATAAACACACAGAAAACACTATTCGTAAGATAATATCGATTTTATCTGAAGGCAGAAAATGTACATTTAACAGTATTTTGACTAATGTACAAATTCAGGCAAACAAGCCTCATTCCAGACATTATCACTGTTTACACGCAATTTTTTGTATCGATTTACTTTTAAGAATACTACATTGTTTGTGATATTGTAATTCATTATATTTGACAGGTGTTTTTTTAATTTATGCTAAATGCTTACTATCTTGCTATTTACGCGAACCAGGAGCAAGACGGGAAAGGGGTACGGGGTATTTTTTCCGGTAAATGTTATCACCGAATTATTTTCAGAACTTTATCACTAGACTCGGAGTTTTACCTCTACTGCTATTGATATCGTTCCTATGCGTTGTTGAATGGTTAACTAAAGGTAAGTGCACTTTTGGCACTGTTTTACAAACTTCAAGTTAATATTTTAGTATTTTAATTGTATGCATGATTGTTTTTTAGAACTTACATTTATACTATCTTGTTGTACGTGTGTTAAAGCTCAAAAAGCACTACTTTTTGTTATCAGTACAAAACACTTAAGCCTATTCCGAAAATCAAGAACGGGGTAAGACAGGTTGGGGCAAGATGGGGTGTCCAGTGACAACAATCAAGAGACAGTGAAAAACTTGAAGAAGACGACCAGTGTATCTACAGAAAAAATTATTATTCAGAGGAGAGGGGATTAGGTACAGTGATTGTGGACGGTGGGCTCATAACTCTTGTGCCGGTGTTAAGAGTGAAGAATACGCTAATCATGTGGGTGTATATTGTGTGAAAGTAATGACTTTTGCAAATTAAAACAATTGTTTACTAACGAGTATTTTTGTTTTATTTTTCATGTATTTTTACTTCTAGGGTTTAGAGCAAAACGTTTGGCCGTCTTTCCGCGCATATGGGGCAAGAAGGGCAAAATTTTATTTTTGTTTTAAATAAATTCATTATATTTATGTTGGATAAATTCTGTCACGTCTGAAGAAAAGAAAAAAAGACCCATTCTTTGTCAGTAATCAAGTAAAATCAAAAGAGCAGATGTTTTGCGTTTGTGGAAAAATACAATTATTTAACAAGATGACTGATTTACTAAACTTTCGAGACTGGTAACTTAATTGTGGACACGACCTAATGTTTCCCGCAAGTTAACAATATAAAAAATATTTTTCAATAAAATATAACAAATACAAATCATTACAAGGCTAACAGCGCGCTCAACCTTGTATCCGAAGCAAAAGAAATGCCTCAATCAGTTCTGATAATAACGAAACTAATCAGTCAGACAGTGTTCTTCAGACGATGTGCATAACATGTAGTTTACCACACACAACCCATTGCAAAAAAGTCCGACATCCACTTCGTCACGACTTCTATCGTGACCTGGAGGCCCTTTTCGAGGGTCCCCCTTCTTCGGGTTCGTAATACACCAGATAGCTCTGGATTCATAAAATAATGAGCTGTCTGCTACTTCCCCTTTGAGTGGGGTCGGATGGAACATCTGCCCCGTGTGAAAAATCGCTCGTGTTCATTTATTTGGTTTGGCGTTTATGTCCCTCGCTTGTTCGAGATAGCATCCACATCAAGTTCAGCGAGAAGGGTCCAAAAAGAAATGTGTTATGATTTGTGACAAAGGGAATGGTTATGGAAAGCGCTTTCAGTATTTCGAACATTGAAGAAACAAAGGCAGATAACCAAAACCTGTGATCTGTTTAATTTAAACATAAAAGCAAACAAAGACGTCAAAATAAATGTGGAACGTTTGTTTTACGAAATTGCAGTACAGTTAAAAGTTTTGGGTGTTCTTAGTTTCAAATATGTATTTCCAATCCTTTTTGGATATCATTAACAAACGAACAATGACATAACTTGATTCCCTTCTCAACTCAAACACAGGCCATAGTATTTTAAACTTCAACTCAATATTCAATAAACAACTAGAATTAATTACAGTAGACAAGCATCAAAGATGTTATGTATTTGTTTGTCCAATCACATGAAGGGTAAAAAATGAACAATAAGAGTCACATAGGCTGTTGTTGTTTAAATCACAGACAATAAATTTCGGATTTCAAAAATTGGAAATCCCGTTAAACCAAAACAAAAAATTGTTTAGACACAAAAATAAAAATCTGCAATTGTTTGGTAAAGCTCATATTCTTTATTCCTAATGGTAAAATTTAACGTGTATAATTTTTCGATTATTGCTATTTCTAAATATTTTTTTATGAAACTATTCACGGTAAAAATTTCATATACACATTCACATACTATAATTAATCCTTAAAACATGTATAAATGTTATGAGACATGTATTAGTGTTCGGAAGGCTCCGCTTCGCTGCGGATGCATGTATTAATGTTATAGAAATCGGAAGGCTCCGCTATGGAGACATTTCTGTTATCTCTTAAAGAGAGAGAGACCGACAAGTTGGTATATATTATAATAATAAATTTTGAGCTACGGTTAAAATAAAATAAAAACCCATTTCCAAAATTTGCATTTTTAAAAGAAAAATAACAATTACTTTTGAAATTTTAAGACACTAGTAACGCATAGCAAATATATTCAATTGGTAACCAAAGAATTCAAATTCATTTTTACATGCAAGGGAACATTATATAAATGATTTTCTTCAATGACTACGCGCGAATAAAAGCCTTCAAAATCTGAAACCGTATACGTACAAATCGAAATCTTACACCAGGGCTCTCAATCTTCGGCGATCGAAATCGTTTCTTTTGGAAATGGACATGATAAAAGGGTAAAGATGATTCTTGATGAGAATCTCGCTGACTCTTGGTCGCTCTGGACATTTGTCAGTTATCATCATTACACTGCTATATTGACTCTCGAAGATCGATACGGGCAAAATGGGAGAGTTGGCTAGACTCTCATCCCGATACTACTTCGAGAATTCCTTTCACCAAATCCGATCAACTGCAGCATATAATCATTATTGATGTGTTGCGTCTCATGGGATTCTTTGGTTAAGAACACAGTAAAAAATATACTGCATTCAGTCATTTATATATGAACCAGAGTTGTCTGTTTCACGAAACCGAAGATCAACGAAAACAAATAAACAAGTTGACAACAAAAATGCTATTTGTATTTTGGCATTTAATTATAAAAATGAATCCTTAATTTTCTAGGAAGAACAATGTTCAATAAAAGTTACGTTTCTATTAAAACTTTACAATAAATCAAACTTACTTCGCAAATTTTGTGCGGAACAACTAAAACAATAAATCCTTCCCTTTTTCCGTGCTTGTCGCTATAATTGCAATCAAATAAACTTGCTAATACGATTTGGCCCACAACCTTACGGCAAGGTTCTATATGAACAGCACTTTAGGGAATTGGGGCTATTACCTCATCAGCTAAATTTTATATGCACGGAAACAAAATAATGTAATGCGATGAGGAATCTCGAGGCAACCATTTTTTGTCTCGTGTACCGGTATCTGCTCACGTCAACAAGATCATTTTTCTAGATTTCGAGTCACTAAGGTGCCATTACAATTATTAACAATGATAGAAGTTGTTGGGTAGATTGAAATTGGCTTATGTTAATACTAAGTTAAATTGAATAAAAGTCACAGTGTTTTAATTGAGTAATAATTGCTTAGTAAATTTAATGGTCTTATGAAACTTTATTTTCTGCCAATAACATTTTATGCTTGGTTATGATAAGCAAAGAGAAAATATTAAGCACCCTCGATTGTAAAGACCTCCAGTTGCCCAGCGGGTAAAGGCGTTCAGCTGGTAATCAAAGGATTGCTAGTTCGAGCCCGTGCGATGGACTTGACAAAGAAAAGTAAAAAGTAGTGATCTTGAGATCGGAGAGTTACCATCTTTGCTACAAAAATACTTAACAGTCGTCCAGTACAATCAACAAATTATACTGGAGTGTATACGGGAGAGGTGCCTGATAAATCTGATCGGGGTCCAATGTCTTGACGCCTATTGAAGCTACGTCGGGTGCTAGCTCAGGTATTTTCCACGTCATCTGACCATTGTTCAAAAATACGAGGCATCGTTGCCGGGTCTTTCCTTCGAGATAGGCCCTGAACCGTCGCCAATAGCCCACTGTGCAGCTCTAGTGTGACGTTAATTAAACAAACTAAACCAACTTTCGATTGTAATATTACGTTAATAGAAAGCGTTTGTTTATACACGAGTGAAGTACTCGCAATGAAGATAAGTAAACGCTTAAAAATTCAGCTGGAAATTTGAGAAACTGAGCCATAAAGACCGTAGCTAGCTTTGACAAAACGAAATACATAGTATAAATTCATTAAATGAAAACAGCTCTTATTATAAATAAAATTCCCACTATTTCAATAAGACCTTATATATTCTAGTGTTTTAATTGGATGTTGAGAGTTTTTTAAATGAAACATAAATAATTTCAGGTTGAATAATTTTATGATTTTATAAATTATTGTTTAAGATGTGTATAATATCTGTATTGTATAAAATTAAAACAAATGGGTCTAAAACTATTTTAAAAATTGTTTAATTCAGCTTCAAGTAAGACTTCATTCGCTAAAAAATTATCACCAAAGCACGATGAAACTATTTCTAAAACAAATTGGTAATAGAATTAGAAATTAGGATTAGAATAACAAATTATAAACAAATTAGAAATTAAAATAGCCCCCTAAAACCTAGATGAAAATATATAATTTCTTTTTGAATTCGAAATTATACAGCTAACATTTATTTTTGTGTCAAAATGCAATAAAGTTAATCAAGAAATTTCGTTACCCTCTTCCAAAATATCAAAGTACTACTCAGTGAAATTAAGTAAGGGACTTCTCATAAAGCTCCAGAACTCGATACAGTATAAGCAGATACCAAAATTACAACTCTACATGGAACTTCAAACAACATTTTGAACGGAACAACAGCGAGAAACCAAAACATGGAACAAAAGAATAACTCACGCTCACACAGATGAAACAACTCGTTTCATTCCAACGGCATATCATATTAATCACCACCTCAAAGCCCAGCCCTACCAGCTGCTGTCTGTCGCATGCTGCTAAATGCTACGCAGTTTCCGCACTCTACTTTGTACCTAAACACACCTTTAAAGCCCACAACACAGCCCAGCGTGCCTTATTTTCTTCTTTGTCAACAGGTCTTTAACTGCAAAAGTCCCACACCCCAAACCACCACCGAACTTTTTATTTTTTATTCCATGCAGGGGCAATCGAGCCGCAGGGGGGAGATAAGTTTTTTCCCCTCCTTCGTACCATCAAGTTTCATGGGTTTCTAAAGCCAAGGAAGAATCCATTCATGGGTTGGTGGGGGTTCGGCTATGAATACTACTCCACTTTTACGATGGCGTAGACTTCACCTTTACTCACCTTATGGTCTGGTGTTGGGGTGGGATGGAGAAGGGGGGGGAGAGAGTCACTTCACCGCGTTTCTTAACTGGGTATTGGAGTGGAAGAAAGTGGCAAAGACGGCTCGTTGAAACAGGTCTTCCGGGCACTGACTGATGTTTACAAAAGAACGAGAGTCGCCACATAAAATGAACAAAATTTCCCCATATATCCAGGTATTTTTGTATGCTGAATTCAGCAAACACATTCGATGATACTGCTACTTGTCGGAGGAAGCTTAATGTGTTAATAAGTAAAAGATTATGGAAAGTCAACAAGAAAATGCCCGTGTTGTTAATTGTTAATTTCTCAAAGACATTACTTGTAATCGCCGTTCAAGATATGGATATGTTTTCAAACAAGTTAACAAATATTTTAGAATATGTTTTTACTTATATTGAAGGAATAAATTTAGGATTATTAAATATACCGTAAAAAGGATTGTTTAAATAACTATTTTACCGTACGTACGGATGGCAGTGTATAAATGCAAGAAATCCTTAACTAAAAATATAATTTATTTTACTTTTTAATTTTAAAATGTTGAAATTGCTATATAAAAAGCAACTAAAACACCCTTAAATGTTTTGAAACAGTCATATATCATACTTGGAATGAAAGAGAAATGAAGCATTCACTAAAAATATTGCTCAAAATTCCGCTTTCAAATCCTATATTATTAAGTGTTCACAAGGGAGTCATCCATATTGCATGCAATTCCTTCTAATTTTTTCGCCAGAACTCAAACACTACATCACTAAACGACATTAATCAAAATCAAAAAAAATTATCCTCTCAATAACTAACGTTCTGCAAACGCATAAATTACAACGAGCTTGTCTCAGTGAAAGAAAGCAGAAACAGAACGTTTCGTCACGATCTCATCGCCTCGTTTGGTAAAACAAAAATTGTAATCTTCCAAGGTTAAAAATCCTTTTAATAACTCAATCTTCCTTTTTAGATTTTCCCCTTCATATTTGCCAGCGAGTTAAAAGTGAGCTTTAACAACAACTTCTGGATCTCGCACGGTTCTTCATGGTCAACCTACATCAGTTAATTTGTAGTAGCTGCGAACATTTCATGCTCGTAAATAAGTAGCAGGGAAGATAATGAACACGAACAAAGGTAATTTATTAACAGGGATCGTGCTGGGTTCAGTTCCCTTTTCCTTGAGCAATAAGGCGATCTGATAAACAAACGCGCACGAACACTTCGTTAGCAAATTTGGTATGAAATTCGACTTCCTACATCATCGTCTAACTTATCAGTAGTAGGTTGGTTGAAATAACATCGCGCTAGAACTGCAAATTGCGCTATTGACGACGGTTCGGAGTCTTATCTGGAAGGAAAGACTCGACCCAAAGGTGGCGCGTAGTCCCCAAAAAGTTGTGTTATGCTTTTAAATATTACCATGGACCATTGACCTAATTCGAGCAATCTTTTCCAAAATAAACTCCTTTATTATTATAATTATAATTTTTTTTTAAAAATAAGGAAGTTCTTTTGAAATTGGTTTTACATGTGTATTAAATCTAACAAGTTGAGAAAATTATTACAAAATATTTTCAGCATCTTTCAAATACTAAAATTTAAACAATGATTCCGCAGTACTATTTTTAACGAAGATATTTATATTAATGAATAACACTTTTGATAAATATTTTTTTAATTAATTCAATGTTAATACACAACTAATGTAATTTTGATAACTTTACGAAGATAAAAAATATTAAAATTTTATAACATAGGCTGTTACAAAAATATCTAATTTTTTTAACCATTAAGTAAAATATTTTTTTCAGTTCAAATGTATTAACACTCTATTACTGACATAGTCCCGCCATCAATGTTATTTTGCAGGGTGTTACTAATGTAATGTTAACGCTGTCTAACATAATTACTTCGAACAATGAGGTGTAAATTAAAAGATATTTTAAAAAAGTTTTAAACAGGTGGTATTTTTTCGTAAAAGCGTTACTATGTCACTACTAGACAATAAATGGTGCATCACGTTTCTTTCCTTTTAAACACGCATTTCTAAAGGGCAAAAAATGAATATGCTGCTGTTACTTCGAGGATTAAAATCTTACTCAAACAATAGAACAAAATCACTTAATCCAACTTAAGAGTAGGTACACTCTTTTTATGCACGCATTATATATTCTCAAGCGCAAGAAAAAACATTTTTTTTACTAGTTTCATTCTTAATAAAAAAAAATCTAGAGTCATTGAGTGAGACATTGTATGAGCAAATAAAAAACGAGCTATGTCATTTTTCAAAAGTAGGTTTTACAGCTATATAAGCCTTGCTCTATAAAAACTCGTCTGTGTTTAAATGAGAAATAAATCCCTAATAACCAAGCAGGTGGAATTCACTTATTAAATAGAACATTGTTTCAAATATAGTCAAAAGCGAATTGAATTTCGTATGCAGAGAGCTTCGTAAACATTCTATAAATTCACGTATAATTATTCCGTAGTAAATATTAATTTTATTTTAATTACGTGTAGTATAACCTCACTAGAATGTGCCTTTTTAAGCAGACACTGATATACAATTAAATAAATGTCTTAAAAAGTAAAATTCTTGATTATAAAATAACGCTTAAAAAATAACCATGGTCTTAAAAAATCAGTGATTTTTTTTTTCCACACTGTTCACTAAGCTTCCGATTTTATCAAAGCGATTAAATCTTATATCAAGAACTTTCATTTGATACCACACATACCAGAATAAAAAAAAACACTAATCTTGCACGTCGGATAGATAAACAAATTAAATTAAAAAATTGTATATTTATTTTCCTTTCTTGTAAGTTACTATAGGTTAAATGGGTAATGGGATATACTGGGTATATTGAAATTACATATAAAATACTCATTGAATACAAACTAGATTGTGCATTTTGAATAAAAAAAATTAAACTGAACTGTGTGTTATAAATTCAATTTTAAAAAAAATTGTAATATTTAACTTAAATTCTAATATTTAAATAATTTTTAAAATCGTGTGTCAGTCATTGGACTGGAGCTTAGTGATAAAGTAAAATTCTTGATTATAAAATAACGCTTAAAAAATAACCATGGTCTTAAAAAATCAGTGATTTTTTTTCCACACTGTTCACTAAGCTTCCGATTTTATCAAAGCGATTAAATCTTATCTCAAGAACTTTCATTTGATACCACACATACCATAATAAAAAAAACACTAATCTCGCACGTCGGATAGATAAACAAATTAAATTAAAAAAAATTATGTTTATTTTCCTTTCTTGTAAGTTACTATAGGTTAAATGGGTAATGGGATATACTGGGTATATTGAAATTACATATAAAATACACATTGAATACAAACTAGATTGTGTCTTTTGAATGAAAAAAATTAAACTGAACTGTGTCTTATAAATTCAATTTCAAAAAAAAATTGTAATATTTAACTTAAATTCTAATATTTAAATAATTTTTAAAATCGTGTGTCAGTCATTGGACTGGAGCTTAGTGATAAATTTCTTCATACAGATATAACATTTATACTAAATGGAAACATAAACGCGTAATATTTTAACTGAATTATTCGAGTATAACCTTAATAGAAAAAAAACACTTCAAATCACGTTTTCCAATGGTAAAAAAAAGTGTAGGATATTTTTGTGTGTTTTTATTTTGCGGCAACACGACGATGAATGAAATCTGGGTACTAAGTTCAGTTCAAGAGAAATATTCATTTTAATTCCCTTAATGAAAAGGGTGCAATTTGTTTTTATTTAAATTAATGAAACTGGTATATAAAATTGAAAGGCGATGAAAAATTGCTTTAGCAAACTACCAATTTCCTTAAGTTTTACAAAAGATTTTCTAACCGAAAATCTTTACGTTACATAAATTTAGAAGAACAACGACTTGACGCGATACTGAACTTTACAAACCTAATATGATCCAGCAAATGATATTTTCAACAAAACAGTTTGTTATTTTGACAATATTTAAGTATTGGAATAATTCCACTGAAAATTCCACATCTTTACCAGAGTTTTTTGCATTCAGAGATTTATATATTTCAACAGGAAAACTAACATAATTGCTAACATTAGAAGGAAATGGGGAAATTATGGAAATGGGGAATATATTACTTATGAAATAATGTTCGATTCGTTTAAGCAACTTGTCTGAATGAGTTTGTACCTCTCTGGTTTGTACGCGTTTCAATTAGAATGAAGGAGTCTTGAACTTCAAAGAAACAGTTTAAGGTACAACATATATGAAAGAGCAGCATTTCAGAAACTATGTTTATTTAATTAGTTCTTTATTTATTGAAGTATCCCTCGGAAAGTTAAATTGAAATGGTTCGTTTGCTATAGGTAAGCTATTTTTAATCGATTCTGGACAAATAGTTTACATAACCTTCGTGGGGTTGAAAAAAAAAAGAAGAAACACAAACGGGAACACGAACTAATGGGATAAGGGAACACTTTTTTAACACGTATAAAACCACGTGTGACAGCTAGTTATATTTATAATCCGACTCTCCTTTGAACTGTAATAAAATTTTGCCTAAACAACATCACATTGTTTTATTTGTGAGCTTGAATCGTAGCTATAAATCTCTAAATAATGCTGGCATTTATTATAGGTTAAATTATAAGTCAAAATGCTAGTCAAAATGCTGCTTTTTCAAAATGCTACGCAAAACACCAAATGATTATTTTTCATTTAAATAATAGAGATGATAACATCGGTACCCGTGAAATGCTATGTAAAACATCAAATGATTAACTTTAATTTAAATAATAGAGATGATGACATCGGTACCCGTGACATTCAAACTGGCAGCGCTATCTAGTGTTAGTAATGACGATTTCTGATAAATTACTAATGATTGATTGTAAACAAGATATTGGAACAGATTATGGGTGGAGTAGATGCGTGTTTATGTGAATTATCTAATCCTAATTCTCGTCATTGCAAAATCACTGCGATTGAGCTAAAAGTAAATCTATCTATAAGTAAATGTCTAAATCTATATGAAGAAAATAATTAATAAAATAGTATAAATAGTTTATTACAAGTTATCAGGCGTCCGATTAGGAAGAATTTGGATCCGTTCACGGGTCCTTTACAATTTTTTTTTATTTTAAAACGGACCCTTCACAAATATTTTTACTTTAAAAACGGATTCTTCACAAATTTTTTTTTATTTTAACTTTATGTTAATGAACTTTTGGTATGTTTTTTATATATATTACGTATGTAGTTAATTAAAACAGGACCTTCATCTTGAAATTTGTATAGAGGAACCTTAATTTAATACTAATTTTAGTTTTGCAAAATTGCTTTTCACAATTTTACAAAACAGGACTGTCTGAAAGTACCTGAATTTAGCGCTGATTTTTAATTCACAAAATCATGAATAGATTTTTTACAATTTAGCAAAAACAGGACCCTGTCTGAAAAGTCTGGACAGACTCCTGCTTATTTACATATAAATTAGGCATTTAAAACATGTACATTTCGCAGATAATGGTTATTTCTCGTACATTCAAGTTAAATTTGAAATTTTCGATCTCAAAGTGTACTTCTATCTGATAGAATCTGTTCTTAAATGAATACAACTGATACGTAAATGCCACTGTTTGGGCATCTTCGCAATGCACACATGGTGTGTACAAGGACAAATCTAACTCTCTGCTTACTGGGCTGATTGCAGCGAATGCAGCGTCCGGAAATAATACATCCCTCTAGAACGAATTTGGAGATACCAAAATTGGAGATTGTAATGAATTAAATTAATGAAAACTCGTGTATTATCGTGTGTTTAATGAGTAGTTAGGTTTGCATTTGATTAGATTTGGGCTGAATTAATATTTTTACTCATTTTATTAAGGAATATTTTATTGGATGACTAAATAAAGTCTCAAATATAATATTTATTGGAGAGTTAACTTTAAATGATAGACGGAGAAAAAGTAATTTCAAAATTATTTTATAAAAAAAAATGTATACTTACTATATTTTTTTTATTAATTTAAAAAAACAATATATTTTTCGTTTTCTACAATTATCGAAACACTACAATAAGTTATTTTTTTAAATGCATTACAAGCAAAACAGTATATTAGTTATATTTTAGATATAATATTTAAATGAATCTAATCCATATAAATAATTAACCATTCACGTTAACTTAACCAAACACGATGTTACAAACACATTTTTTGTTATCAGCTGTATATTATAAAATATTTTTTGTATATAAAATATTTAAATTGTCCGCCTTTTCGTCAAGTCTAAACACATACAACAATGTTACCGAGAAGACTGCTATAACAATTGAATTACAAAAAAAAACTAACTGAAATTCTGAACAATAGTTAACTTTCAGATTTAATAAAAAAAATTATAATTAAACTTTATGCAAAAGTGGGATATTTTTATTCTTAATAAAACGGAATTTTCAATTACGTAACCTTGGCACAAAAAAAACAGCTCTATCATTCATGAGGATCGCGCAGCAAACAAAAGATCAGTTAATTACGTTCTTAGAAGAAAGGCTTTATATTAATTTATGACGTTTGTTAATTAAGATAGTTCAATGCATAGAGAAAATGCGCCTCAAAAGCTATTTTTAAAGATTTGGAATATGTCGTTGAAAGGTGTAGCGATAACCAAAAAGAAAAGTAAGACTGTTTGATCTTGTTAATATTCATTATGTAATAACGTTAAAAGTAAAATATATAATATTAGCAAAAGATAAGCTTCATTATAGTAAATAATACACTGTAATGGCGTTATTTAAATTGTTTTTTTAGTTTGCGTACCAAGTATTATGCCGCATGTATTGTATTAATTTGCCATAATTATGTTTGCATAACCAAAAATAAATTTCCTGGAAATTAATTTGAGTTTTCTATAGCAATATTTTTTTTACATGTATCTTTACAAAATAAAAAAAAGCGGATATTTTCGGCGTTTGCGTAATTAAAAAAAATTATAATACATTGTATTTTGTTTTTATAAATACTATATTTATGAACCATTCTTGTTATGATTTATCATTTGAGACCACACACTATATTTTTAGATCTTTGTTTCGAAAGCGAAAATGACCAATGCGCTTTAAAGGTGATAAATGCCACCTCACTTTTCAAAAATGTAAACAAATTTTCATTGAAATTTGAAAGAAATGTGTGACTATCTTAGCTCTTGTCTTGCAATCTCCACCACTGAAAATCACAGCCAAATTTCAAAAACTTAAAAATAATTCATGGTTTCAAGTGTCATAAACAAGTGTAAAATATCCCTCCCTGACATCAGCACCCACGTTACTATTTATTCACATTTTGGTCTAACCTGTATAAAAATGATATTCGTATTCCGTCTTGTCCTTTACCCCCAAAAGACGACAGGCTGCCTAAGGAGAATAAGAAAGCATACTCGCATCGTTTCTATAATTCCATTCTCCCCGTAATCCACGATACGGTTTTCCATCAGTGGCGGAGTCTTCTAGGTCAAGTACCCTGCGTGACTCTGCCACATCATTTATTAGGTTCTTTCCTATGCTGGCATTGCGTCACGCGAATAAACACATGTCCCGATCAGCTTGTTTAGGCAGGGGAAATATCACTTCAATTTCTATTTAGAAGGGGTTTATTAATACTTTGGATGAGTGATTGTGGGAATTATGGTTTCCGGGAAGAAGCTAATTTCCAGAAAAAGCGCATTTTTGCATATTTACAACGGGTAAAGGTAGTAATATATGTTCATTGAGTCATACCCAAAATATATATAGACACTTTTCGTTGTATTTATATACGATAAAAAGATCAAAACATCAGTGAGGTATTTTTAAAACGTTCAATTGAAAAATGCGAGCGCATTCTTAGTTACTAATTGTTAATATTTCTAAGAAATTATAATTCAATTTTAATCCCGTTTAACATATTTTAGAATTGTTCTTTATTTTACACATATTTTTGTTTATATTGCTTCGTAATACATTCCATACAGTCGCCAATGACCCATTAAGTAGCTCTAGTACAACGTTAATTCAATCAACCAACCCGTTTCAAATCTTGAAGAGAAAAAGTTTAGTTTGCATTAAATACGGTTTCACACATTTAGGATATGAAAAATAAAAATTGGGTTTATATTTTGAAATAGCATTATTAATAAAAATGCTGTTTTAAAATATAAACCCAATTTTTATTTTTAATTTGCTAAATGCGTGAAATCGGCTTGATAATCGCGCAATTGTCAATTTAAAAATAAACATATACTGAATTAAAACACGTTTAAATTGTTTTTATAGTAACTTTTGAAAAAAAACTTTTAAAAATGACTCGTGATATTCAATAGCTTTTTTTCCCCTGCCATTTAGCTCTGAAAAAAGGATGGCGGAACGATTATTTTCATGTTCTTTAGGTATGTTTTTGAAAAACAAATCAATAGCAATCCCTGTTTTTGACAGACAAGCAATAATATAAGTTCCGTTTTTCCCTTTGGGGTACGAACCACTAATATCACCGTTTATGACAGCTATTCGAAAAGGGGAAAATGAATCACCGATGATCATGAATGTGTACCAACGAACATTTCCTCATGACCAACCATAAAGGAACATTATGGAATTGCTCTCTTGGGGCTCGAGCTCTAGAAAATCCAGTAGTTTGAAAAGACCGCATTTCATGACAATACATGCTAATGAAGGGGAGGGTAGTCAATGTCACGGATCCCTCGAAATAACATATAAGGCTCTGTAGTTAACTCTCCCTAGTTGCTATGTATCAGAGATACAGCTTTAGGCTTTTGTGAAAATATTTCAACTAAAGTGGGTTCATATTTTTTTTTCTTGTTTCCAACACTGTGGAACCCTCAACAAGATTCCTATTTTAGCGAAACAATGCATGCTATGTACGCGATTATGAACAAATATTAAATGCCTAGAAAAGAAATTATATGGGTGGTTGAATTAAAGTTGCGCTAAAAGCAACTCAAAGGGGTATTGGCGACAGTTTGGGTTGGTTTTGCTAATTAACGTCGCACTAGAGCTGCATATTATGCTATTGGTGAAAGTTCGGGGCCTATCTCGAAGGAAAAAAAAAGAAACAATGCCTCGTACTTTTGAACCAAGGTCAGATGACGAGGCGACTGTTCGGGACCCAGGGGAATGTCTCGCAATTTTGAACCATGACAATACCTAAGATAGCATCTCACTCTCCAAACTTCCTCGCCACAAACGACGTGAGGACATTTGGACCACGACAGATTTAACGTGCAGTCCCCTCTACCCGGCGAATGTTTTGAAGGACGATGAGGATCAAAATTTGCAACTCTACGATTACGAGCCCGATGCTCTTCTCACGAAACTCGAACTATTTTTACATATTATCTCAGTATTTTTCCGATTGGAAAAAATTAAATAATGATTATACTTTCATTGAGACGCAAACAAAACCAGTCAATAAAAGTAAAAAAAAAATGTTTAATTAAAAAATAAAACAATCCTTCTCATTCGATAGTTTGGATTTATTTTATATATTTAAAAATTATCCGGTAATTTTAAATTCAAAAGAATCCTAATTTTTAACCGAATAAGCCATTGTTTATATCTTTTTTAAAATACGAACTTGAAAATATAATGAATCAAAAGGTAGCATATACCGTCCCCGGTGTCCTCTGCGTCATATGCCAATAACTTTTATGACTCGATTCCAGTTTGAAACACTCGACACCTACAGCGAAAAGACGCAATCAGAAATTCCACTTTGCCAAAGGGTTCTGGAGGAGAACGCTCAAGGTTGGAATAAAAGACCACTTTGTCGCTCCCAAAAGAATTCATGTATTATTAGTTTCATTTTTCACATACCTAGTCAGCTAAATTTTTTTGGGTCTAAAAATCATTCTTCTAAATCTTGACTCAAACTGAAAATTTGAGAAAAAGATTATCTTTTTGAATATTTAAAACTATAACTTTTCACGCACTAGGCCTGGTTCCGAAACATATTCACTCACGGTGACCGCTAATGTTAAAAACAAACAACTAATTGAATTCAAACTCCCACGTACCACATGAATATACGCATAGAATGAACTGATCTGATTCTCTTGATGTAAAGCTATATATAACGGATATGCTACACAAATTTAAACCGCTTACCAAACAATTTCAATTTTCTGTGTGATTCTATTTGGTTTGTTTAATTAACATCGCACTAGAGCTGCACAGTGGGCTATTGGTGACGGTTCGCGGCCTATCTCGAAGGAAAGACCCGGGAACGATGCCTTGTATTTTTGAACCATTGTCAGATGACGAGGACAACACCTGAGCTGGCACCCGACGCAACCTCAATAGGCGCCAGGACATTGGACCCCGATCAAATTTATCGTGCACCAGTCCCGTATGCACACCAGTATAATTTGTTGGATGTTCTGGACGACTTTCTAGTATTTTTGTAGCGAAGCTGGTAACCCTCCGATCGCAAGATCACTACTTTTTTACTTTTCTGTGTCAAGTCCATCCACGGATTCGAACCACCAGTCCTCTGATTAGTAGCTGAACGCCTTATCCACTGAGCAACTGGGGCTCCTGTGTGATTTTAATCATTAATAGAACAGTGACAATCAAAATCCCTATTAGATTGTCACATAAAAAAATTAACAAGTTTATTTACAACTATAACGTGCTAAATCGAAGAAGTACGGAACAACTAATTAAATTAATTTTATCTTATAATTTAATTTTCCCCAACACAACTTCGGCTTTTCTAGCAAAAGTTTTCCAAACTTTGTGTTGGGAAATCATATCTTACCCCTTTGGGATGTATAAAGCTATGCGTCATATCCCGCGAAATTTTCTAAATCAATATAAAGTTATTCACTGCAGAAATCATGAAAGTTACTTTCAATAATTTTTCGACGACAGATTTGGGAACAATTTTAAACAAAGAAAATAAACAAAATATTTTAACACGCAATACAAGGAAGATTAATCAATTTACTGAGTAAATTGATTAATCTTCATTGTATTGGGTGCTATTATAATAATTCTAAACTTAAAATAAAGTAAACTCATTAGGTTTGGTTTGGTTGGTTTTGTTAATTAACGTCGCACTAGAGCTGCAGAGTGGGCTATTGGCGACGGTTTGGGGTCAATCTCGAAGGAAAGACCCGGGAACACACACATTCATACATGCACCTCGTTATTTTAGAACCATGGTCAGATGACGAGTAAACTCTTTAGGAGTATTCTTTAAAATAAAATGTGCATGCAACTTTAACATCAATTTCGATTTACGTGAGTGAAGCGTCAATTTTTTTTTTCTGTAACAAAACGAATAACAAACTAGGAAATCCAAAAGTAAGATCGTTAAATTGTCTTAATATCTCAAACGTCATTTTCAAACAGAAATTTATATAAATATTGAACACGGAACTTATTTATTTTCTTTGTCGAGCTCCAGTTGCTCAGTGGATAAGGCGTTCAGTTACTAATCAGAGGATTGGTGGTTCGAATCCGTGCGATGGCTTGACAAAGTAAAAAAAGTAGTGATCTTGCGATCGGAGGGTTGCCAGCTTCGCTACAAAAACACTAGAAAATCGTCCAGAACATCCGATAAATTATACTGGCGTGTATACGGGACTGGTGCACGATAAATCTGATCGGGGTCAAATGTCCTGACGCCTATTGAGGTTGCATCGGGTGCCAGCTCAGGTGTTGTCCTCGTCATCTGACCATGGTTCAAAAATACGAGGCACCGTTCCCGGGTCTTTCCTTCGAGATAGGCCCCGAACCGTCGCCAATAGCCCACTGTGCAGCTCTAGTGCGACGTTAATTAAACAAACATATTTTCTTTGTCTCGTTCAATTAACGTCGCACAAGAGCTGAACATTGGGCTATTGGCGACGGTTCGGCGCCTATCTTGAAGGAAACATCCGAGAACAATGCCGCGTATTTTTTAACCGGAGCTGGCACCCGACGCAACACGGAACTTAGTAAACCACCAACAGTAGAAC
Source organism: Troglohyphantes excavatus (assembly GCA_963932185.1). Taxonomy (NCBI): domain Eukaryota; kingdom Metazoa; phylum Arthropoda; class Arachnida; order Araneae; family Linyphiidae; genus Troglohyphantes; species Troglohyphantes excavatus. The sequence continues at coordinate 26,804,714 of OZ010672.1, read as the reverse complement.
TCCAATTATCCGGCTCAATTGGGACCAGATCCCATCCGAATAATCAAATAATTGGAAAATTCACGATGTCTTTGTAAAAAAAACGAATTTTGCTTTAGTATGCAACGTAATAATTGGAGTTCTACTGTAGTTCGAAGTGCGATATATGATACTATGCGCAAATGTGCAATCGAAAACTGAGAAAGAAAGAAAGTTATTGAAAAAATCCTAAAATGTTATAAATAACACGAATACCGCGAACTTATATATTGAGAATAAAACAATAAGTAGAGTAGCTTAAAGAATAAAAAAAAAAAGTTGAATAAAGCCGCACTTGATGAAAGAAACAATGCTGTTGATATGCTCTAACGATACATACCCTTGCTTTCTAAACCAATAAAAACATTTTTAGAATATATCGGAACGATCTAACAAAATGTTCCATTTTCATCCAGTCTGAATATTTTATGAGATGAGCTTTGATTCAGAAAAAGTTTTTATTCGTTGTGAAATGCGGGAAATATGTTAGAATTTTCAATAATCAGTTTTATAAGCGAATAAAATGTTTTAACTTAACCCAGAAGTATATATATATATATATTTTTATCTAAAAACGTTCGTTGAGATTACAGACATGTTGACATTCGATAAGAAAAAAGGTAAAGTCTTTAGATAAAGTAAAAGAGCTCATTGTAAAGCTATATAACAATATTTTTGCGTTGCTACTATTTTTTTTACTCGTAATTTGTTATTAAACATAGAAAACCATTAAATATTAGGATTTCATTTAATTATTAATATATTAACAATTTTATTTTTAAAAAGTTCATTCCATTCTTTAAAAAATGCGTATTTTCCAAATTTCATGGATTTATGTTATCAAAGAAATTGATTGGTTGAACGTCACGCCAAAAGCTGTATAATGATGGGCTATTGGTAACGGTACGAGATCCTTTCAGAAGGAAAGACCTGGGAATACTGCATCGTAAATTTGAACCACGGGCAGATACCGATAACAACACCCGAGATGGCTCTCCAAATTTCTGAACCACAACCAACGTCAGGACATTTGTTTCATGACATATTCAAATTACATCACTCGCTCTCCGTCTTCGGTTGGCCAAACCGGGACTCGAACTCAACTTCAATCTCGAGTCCGGTACCGTGACTACCAGGCTATCACGGCCCGCCGCTCAGAGTTTTGCATTTTTCCATCTGGTTGGCTTCAGGCCCAACATTACGTTCTGTTAGGTAGGTTTAGTTTACAATTTCAAATTAAAAAAAAAATCGGAAATTTAGTAGCGCGTTCACGTCTAAACAATACCCAGCGCCAATGACTTTTCTACCCGACAAGAAGTGTACGGTTTTATTACCATAAAACTCTAATCAGCCAACCAGATATTCCCCCCCCATACAGATACAGTGAACCATGACCGGCTGACAAGTTTATGGTTCGGTCAGAAGCCGATCTAACAGCTGTTCTGTACATTTGACGATTGTTGCCGTCGGCGTAGTCTCAAATTCACCTTACGCGAGAGCAGCTATGACGTTTAACGAACAACGTAGTTATTTCCTTCTATGTTTTCTATAGCGAAAAATTTCCTCGTCAGTCAATCAATCGCAATTTTTCCTGCATTTTATATTATATAGCTGTAACGGATGAAAAATTACTTTGATCACCAATTATATCAGTAATTGTTCGCTTAATATGGTTCAAAATTACGGGGCAGTATTCCCGGGTCTTCCCTTCGGGATAGATCCCGAACCGTCGCCAATATCCATTGTGCAGCTCTAGTGCGGCGTTAATTCGATTAAAAACGATATTCTCTTAGCATCTTTCATTATTATATTACTTAACAATTGTTGAAAATATGTTAGCGGAGAGGACCAAACATATAAAGTTTCACCAAATATCTAAATGTGTGTTCAATATTGTAAAAGTAAGTTATCCGGTTAAAGATCGTTAAACAATTTTTCCGAGAAATACAAGTTAATAAAATGATCTTAACATACTAAATAAATAGGTTTGGTTAGTTAATTGTAACTGTTATTGATATTTGTATAATGTATTTTAAAAAATATATCAAGATTCGCATTCCAACTATAAAAATTTTTAAAAAATGTCCGATAATAAAAAAATAATACAAATTATCGGAGAATATAAATTGGAACAAAAATCGTTAATATACACAATATTCACATATAGCCATAACAAATAACAATGAAATAAATCCGATTCATTAACCTTATCAGATGATGTTGGATAAACAAAACCGGGACGTTTTTTGAACTTCCAATAACAAAGCCTATTCCTTACAAGATATACCGAAATAAAATGAAGTTTTTAAAAATGCATGCAAATACAACAAACAAATAAATCAATTAGATAAGGTTAAGAAATATTGAGTAAAAATAATGTAATTTTGCATATATTCATCAATTTTAATTCCGTACGATCGAAAACCAACAGAAAAAAAATCTTGTAAGTAGTTTCCAAATATTAAAACACCCTATGTTCGTGAATTCTTTTGCTGCGGTAAACATAACTAGTTTTGCCAAACAAGATGACCGGGGAAAAATAGCAAACCGGCCGGGACAATGGGCCATGCTTTGGAAACCCGGACGTCTAACAAGCCTGCTATTGCTCAGTCAATGTCAATAACTTACAAAATATTAGTAATATATTGCCTCAAATAACAAAATCGGGTTCCAATATATTAAAACTATTTATATTGCTAACTTCTAGATCCAAGAATTCAACTATTACGGGTTGATAATTGTAGAAAATTAAATTTTCGGGATGTATACATTATTGTTTATCCTATTTTGATAAAAAAAATATTCAATTTGCAATGGAAGATTCTAATTTATTTTCAAAATTAAACTATTGCAAATATATAATATACAATACTGAATATACTATACCTCGAATAAAAGTTTAACGTTTTTATTTACAATAACAAAACTTAAAGGTTTCGATTTTCTGCAGCACAGTTTTTAAATTGAGAAATGAAAGTTTATTTTCACTTTTCGGATATCATAATATTATACAATACAGCAAATATATGTTTCTTATTTCGTGAATAGATAAAATCATCAAAAACAAATAGATAAAATTATTTAAAATAATACATCAGTTCAAAGTTAGAAAAACAACGATCAAAAACATTTTAACGCATCATAACTAATCTATACAAGTATATAATCGCATAGTTAACTTGCCACAATGCAAATAAAAGCTCTCAATAATGCCAATTGGAGAATAAACAGATACTCACATGCCTCACTGTTATAGCAATAACTTGCCATACCAAGCCGACAACATCTAAAAACTCCGCCGAAACGTCCGAAACACAACAAACGTCCGCGCACAAACAACCGCAAAAGTTAACTTCCAAATTTCAAAAGTCAGTCTGCAAACTTCTAACTCGCCAACTTCTCACTTGGCGAATGAATTAACTCAACAAACAGGTGCGCTTCGGAAAAATCGGGGCGGTCCAGTGGTTTTCCGCTCTACCAATTAGGAAGCTCTCCACGCATTTATCGCAGTCGAAAAAGTCGCTTCTGATCGAGTCGGGCCAAAACGGAGAACTGAGCGGCGAGTTGGCCGTCGGGTTTCTTGTTTGGTGTGCGCGAATTTCGAGTTTCGCCAAGTACGCCATCCATCGGCGGCGGAGTTCATTGTGTGCGGAGGGGGGGATGGTGTGGGAACGGCCGATGGGAAAGTTGCTCGCCCAAACTTCTTTCAATAGGAGAGAGAGAGTTGCTCTTGCTTTAGGGGGGCGAGCTCGCTTCGGATGGGCGGCGGGTCTTTTTTAACCACAGTAACAAGGGGTGGGGGGGGGAGTGTAGTGCTGGGGGGGGGGGGGGGGGCGTAATATAGTTTGAAAATCGCTGCGTTTTAAATAGAGATAAATTTTTAGGACATGCTAGTGTACACTGCCGTGTTTGGTGGCAAAAGTAAAAAGAATATTAAATGAACACCAAGTGAATATTTTTCCCTTTACTTAATAATTCGCCGAAATTACCCCCCCCCCTCACTGAGAAACTCTGACTCCAAATCCCTCCCCCCCCCCCACACACAGAGACATATTTATATGAAGAGTTCAGAGCTAAAGTGGATTTAGTCCAAGAATATTAAAAAAAATTATTTGTTGCGGATTAATACTTGTTAATGGTGTATATTTTCAGAGCCATAGTGAACCAAGTCCATGCTATTGTTATTTTTTAACAGATGTCATTTTTATCCTCTAAATTGCTTTAGGATTCAACTAGTGTTAATAAACTTTTACCTTGATTATCTCAAAAATATAATTTATGGACTTATTCCAATTTAGCTCTGAACGCCTCTTATAACTATAACACGTTTTTTTGTTTAATTTTTATCCTCTAAATTGCTTTAGGATTCAACTAGTGTTAATAAACTTTTACCTTGATTATCTCAAAACTATAATTTATGGACTTATTCCAATTTAGCTCTGAACGCCTCTTATAACTATAACACGTTTTTTTTTTAATTTAACTAGTGTAAATGAAGTTATAAGCTATATAGAAAATGCCTTATTCAAACTTCATCAGTCTTTCAACAATTTATACAAGAAACAGAAGTTTCATGTATCAGCCATTTGCGTATCTAGGCAGATTTATACTCATACAATTATTTTAACAGATTAAAAAAATGATCCTTCGATAAATTAGAAATTCATTATTTGGTTATTATATTTGAAATTACTTACAAAGATTGGTAAAGGTAGGTGATTCTATACGAAAATAAATAAATAATAATAAATATAAATAAATATCGTCCTATCCAAAAAAGAATATTTCGTTTCCCAATTTGTCACTTTAATGTTTGTTATGATTTAAAAATCAAAAAGTCAGACGTGCGTGTTTCATTTTTGTAGTTTTTATGTTGACACATTGGGTAAAATTCTACGAAAATCGGATCTTAACAACTATATATAAAATGGGTATTGTTGACATTATAGTAGAAATATAGAGGGAACTGGGTGGGAAGTCACATGAAAGGTAAAAATAAATCAGAATTTTGTTTAAGCAAATTTTACAATTTATTTTTATTTATGCAATTATATAAAATATTATTAATAAACTTCTTTTTTTTAACACTTTTTTTGCATTCAGCTCACTTTATTGCCCAAGTGAATTTTAACCCCTATCCAAACGTTTTGTTTTCTTGGTATGAAACATAATGCTGATGACAAAATAGTTAGAATAATTATTAATGAATAATTACTAATTAATAATTAAAAATAAGTATCATTGAAAAAAAATGTAGAAAATACTTTGAAAATACGCCTTTATAAAATATACGAAATAGTAAAGAATAAACTATTGTTAAGTGACTAAAACTAAAGGGGTGGAGCACTCATACTAATTTTAATTAATAAAACTTGCAGTTGAAAAGAAAAATAATGTGTATTATTCCCCGAATACTTATTTTTACTCGCATAAAAAAATTTGAAGTTTTAAAAATATGAAAGTTAAATAAAAATCTACTGTATTTTAACTTAAAGAAATCTCTAGATAAACGTTTAAACAAAACTTATTTTACCAAAACCCGTTCTACTCCTGAAATAATGTTGCTGATATATCCTTAATAACTCAAAAATGTTTGAAGCTATACTTCGTTTTATAAGACTGTACAAAAGGATTGAAATCTGCTTTTTTTTTTTACTCATACAATTATTTTAACAGATTAACAAAATGTTCCTTCGATAAATTAGAAATTCATTATTTGGTTATTATATTTGAAATTACTTACAAAGATTGGTAATGGTAGGTGATTGTATACAAAATAAATACATAAAAATAAATATAAATAAATATCGTCCTATCCAAAAAAGAATATTTCGTTTCCCAATGTGTCACTTTAATGTTTGTTATGATTTAAAAATCAGAAAGTCAGACGACAAAATCAAAAAGTAAATCCCCATACATGGAAGAAATAGGAAAATAACAATTAGTGAAGAACGCAACCAAACTTTTACAAACATTTTCTAAATACTTCAAAAATAATTTGAAGTCTATATCTTATTTCAAAAAAGATTATACGGCACGTTCGATTGGAAATTTTTAAATTTCATGTAAGCTGACTTCATTTGAGAGCAGATTTCAATCCTCCTGTACAAGCTTATAAAAACAAAATAAACAGCTTCAATTTTTTTTTATGGTATATCATCAACATATTTTAGGAGTATTAAGGTTTTCAGTTAAATGTGCAATCTAAAAAAAATCCAAATGTGCAAGTAACTGAAAAATTAAAAGTTCTAGAAATGGATTCAACTACCACGTATAAACTCCTGAAACAGGTTAAAGTCTTCAAACTATGTGTAACTATTATATTTTATTATATTTATTTAACACTAAACCTACCACGCGCGGTCAAATGACCGTTTTTGAAATTTCGTTTAGAATTTCTTGTATACAACGTTACTGTATCGTCATGTAACTTATTGACTTTTCCTATAATATACATACAACCCATTTTTCAATATTTACAACTTTCTTTATTGTTTTCTTTCCGAAAAAAATTTATGGCATGTCTTGTCTACCACGAGCGGTCATTTGACCATTTGAACAATTCATGTTTATATTCTTCGGAAAGCGCACTCCTGAAATTGTTTTACGAGTCCACAATGTAATTGTGGATCTACAGTGTTGTGGCGATCCAGCCATCTGGGCACCAAGCGTCCTGCGGGCCAACCAGGCAACGCTGTACAGACCGCGTAGGCCCTACCAGGTGGCACGGGTGCAGACCGACTCACGGCAGGCGGCACTGATGGCAACGGAAAATGTGCAACACAAAATAATGTAATTTGTAAAAAATGTGCTGAAAATGCATAAATGTAAATAAAACTTTTCTAAATAGAAAAAAATATTTTGTTTAATATCCCATTGGCTAAAATCTCTTTCAATATTAAGATACATTTTTTTTTGATGCAGTCATTTGACCGCTCATGGTAGGATTAGGTATACATGAAATGTCGGTAGGTTTAGTGTTAATAATACCATGAAAAAATATAAATTTGAATAGTTTATCTTTAAAAAATACTTGATTGTTTAATGACGCGGTTTTCCGAAAACGAATTTCCTCAAATTTACTTCAATCAGCTAGTTTTATCCTTTTCACATGGGCCAAGTTAAAATAAAAAAAAGTTGCCCTGTCTGTGGGCTACTTCCACAACCAGGGAAGAAACTATCGCTTTGGGATACAGGACAAAGAGTTCTCAAAGCATTGAAGGACAACTTGGCTTACAATATGGCGTGTAACTGTCTGACGGACGTATCATTAACAATTCTTCCTCAAAACAGGTAGATCCGCAGATGGGGGTAGGGTGACTTGAGGGGTTGAAAAACTGAAAAGTCAAATTGAAGACGATCTGTAGAAACCATTAGTCAAGTGTCACATTTCCGAAACCATGTAATTACCAGTTCTGCTGCAAACAGCATACTTCAGACTTCCCAAGCTTTAAAAATTATTCCCCCCTCCGTGTATTTCCCGGTTATTCCCCCCCCCCCCTTTTCGAATTACTTAACGATATAAAATTGCCTCAAGCCCATCCCTAGACCTGTAAAATCTATGGGACAGATACCTTTCACTTAGAACAAGTTTGGACAAATGGTTTTTACACAAGAAGTTTTTGAAATACTATAAATATTGTGATGACTGAAAACAAAATTAATTTGGAAAATTATTTTAAGCGCCATTTTCTCCCTTTTAAAAGCAGCTAAGAACTTGAAACTTATTTTGGTTATTATGTGAAATCTAAGTAAGAACTCTACAAAATTTCAAAACATCTTGCACAAAAGTTTTCCCATAAAAATTGCAATGTGCGTTAAGTTCTTTGTAGTATCAAGAAAATGAAATTTCGAAAGATTTCAAAAACCGTATCTTCCAAAGAAATGGCAAAATTTAGGGTACCCAAAAAATTTATACATGTTGTATGTTTTCCAGTTAACAATTTCGAAGTGTTGAATTGAATTTTATTTGGAACTATTGAAGTTGATGAATCTTTTATTGATCTTTTGAATTCAAAAGTTTAAAACTAACGGCCCTCCAGTGAAGTTTACTATTTTGAAAGTAAATTCCAGATGGAGGTTAAAATAGCTATTTTTATGCACGAAGATTGCGAAAAACTCTTCATATATTAATCAGAATAGTTTTTTTATTACAAAAAATCTCATTTAAATTTTATTATAATTTGTTGTATGTTTCATCTGCCCTACTTTCAATTGTTGGTAATCAATAAACTAGAATATTAAAAATTGTAATAAAAACCCTTTCACATTATGCATATTTGTAGAAATTTGGTGCAAAATTCTATAAGTTACGTTTTAATTGCGGCCATCATGAAACCCTTAATTTTAACCCACTTAAAGGTTGTCAAACACTTGATTTTTTACTGTAGGTCAGCACACCAAGTAGAGGCAAAAATATTTAAAAAACCTTTTGTTGCAAATTTTCCCGGTTAAGCTATACTTTTTGTTGTAAATCGACCCGACGAAAATGAATCCTTTAGCTAATTTCGTATTACTTAACGATGTACTCTCCCAGTGCATTAATATTACATAAAAGCATATTTATGCATATTTTCATTCAAAAAGTCCACTTAGCACTAATCGCGGTAATATTTCATCAGCTTGAAATAGAGCCAACATTTGTCGTTAAGCCAAAGACCATAACTTTTTGAGCAAACCTTCCCTGGCAACGAATCTTGTAACACACTTTAGAAAAAAATGCTCTTGCACAGTGGAGGTGCAATCTTTACTCAAAGAGAAGTATTCGTTCCGAAAAGAATGCCCCAAAATAGACAGTGTGCACTTAATTGAGAGAATGAGGTGTCAAGTGCCTCAAACTCGCATGGAAGGGAAAAATATTCATTTAATAATAAAAACGTGGCTGGAAATTGTTGATATTCCCTTGAACTCCCATCACATAGGATGTAGAGTGAGTTACTTATGTTTTCCCTTTGATATTCCCAGTGAATTTTTCCTTTTGGCAATACTTCAAATATATATTAAAATACAAATGCAACGTTAAAATACGCAATAAAAGTCCGTATAATCCGGACATGTTTCGGGAGATACATCACCCTTCATCAGCGGAAAATGCAAAGTCTGTGTGTAATGAAATATAAATAAACCCAAGAAATCTAAAATGTTGCCAAAGACCAAAAAACTAAAAACTATTACAATCGGTTGGAGTTAACTATTGTGTGCCAACAAGCGGGAAATACTGGGACCGCAAACGTTTCATTGACAACCGAATCAATATTGCTAAAAATATGAAACGCCTCCAGGAAGTCAAGTTCAACTGGAGATTTAGGTTTGCAAATTAACTGTGAGTTAGAAAAATTAAATATATGATATATTTAATATATCATATACCTTCATATATCATATATTTAATATATCATATACCTTCATATATCATATATTTAATTTTTCTAACACACAGTTAATTTGTAAACCTAAATCTCCAGTTGAACTTGACTTCCTGGAGGCGTTTCATATTTTTAGCAATATTGATTCGGTTGTCAATGAAACGTTTGCGGTCCCAGTATTTCCCGCTTGTTGGCACACAATAGTTAACTCCAACCGATTGTAATAGTTTTTAGTTTTTTGGTCTTTGGCAACATTTTAGATTTCTTGGGTTTATTTATATTTCATTACACACAGACTTTGCATTTTCCGCTGATGAAGGGTGATGTATCTCCCGAAACTTGTCCGGATTATACGGACTTTTATTGCGTATTTTAACGTTGCATTTGTATTTTAATATTCTTAACGCAATGTTCTATAAGACGAGTTTTTATCTTACTTCAAATATATACATACTTATCTGGTTCGGGGTGAATGCTAATATTAATATAATTGTTCAACCTCCAAAGCTATTAATTACTAAGTCTTTTAAAATAACATAAATAAAATAAGAAGTTCCCGTGTTGTAAGAAAGAGAAGCTGTTTTATGCTGTATTACGACATCAAGAAACTAGCTATTATATTGCAATGGATTGTAATTACGTAAACAATAATTTTTATGCAAATGTAAACAAGAAAAGTTTACTTGGAACATTTCCGTCACATTTCATTTCATAGATTTACAATCACATGGAGTTAAGGGCAAAACACTGTCTCACAACTTATCTACAAGCTTGGTTATATACATATTGTTAAATGAAAATTAGTGTTTTTCATTCTGTTGAAACCTAACCAGCCTTTATCAGTAATGTACTCTTCAACTTTCTCAAGAACTAACCCACACATTAAACTAATTTTTCAATGAAAACTTTACAATGAAATATCTCAATTTATACCAAAAGTGGGTTTGTAGCGTTTGCTTAACAAAGTTCAATTTCTGACTAACAATTCTTCTCAAGTTTTTTTTTACTACAACTAACGATCAATCTTAAGTTATTTATGCCAGAAATATTTTTTAACACAACTCAAGAAATGCTCCTACCCCAAGGCCGTAGCAAGAGCCCAAACAAACTCAATCTAATACTATTAAACGAGCAATGTCACTATATTTGTTTGTTTGTTTGTTCGTTTGTTTGCACAATCTCCAAATCCGCTCTAACGATTTTCACGAAAATTGATGTACTACCAATTTTCGCGGTAAAAATTCGATTGGGATAGGTTTCATCTTCGAAAAATTTCATTTAGAGGGTGAAATAAGTAGATTAAAAGTTCCATTTAACGCTTTCCATTGCAAATTATTCATCGCGTATGAGTTAATAGGTTATATGCCAATATCAGTTAAATGTTATTTAATTCTTCATATGTTATTTTAATTTAAAACGTGCAAAATATTGTGATGATGTATTTTCATTATAGTTTTTATTTTAAAATAAAGTATTTTTTTCTCATAAATAAACGAAGGAAACATCAGTAAATTAAAATTAAAATTGAAAAATCGTTTGCGTTTTTAAATAAACAAAATACACATTCTAATCACGTGACTATTTCGTCTACTAAATGCTATAAATTTTCTAATAAATATTTAAAAAGAACTTGAACAAAATCGTTTGCATTTAAAATAATCAAAGTTTAAACAAATTTAATCCTGCGATTTTTTACTGTTTCTGCACGTGACGTCATAAGTGGAATTCGCAAGAGAAATTTTTAAAATTCCATATAAAAAAATATCGTTTGGATAAACAAGTAGATTTTTTTATTCCATGTAAAATGGATTATGTATTTCCGTAAATATAATATGGAATTTTCAAAACAAAAATTAGAAGCAATTGCGTTTGTTTTGTTAAGTATTTATATTCCAATGAAATCAATTGAATAAGATTTTATTAAATTAATGTTACATGTTGTTTATAAAATATATATTTATTTACATTTAAAATTTAATTTTGTTATAAATTTTTATTTGATAAGTTTTATTTTAGCAATTGTTAATAAATATTTTTTTTAGAATTTATATGCTAATGGATATAAATAAAAGAAGTTTTATTAAATTAATTTTAAGCAATATTTATAAAGGTAAAAATATAATTTTGTACATTTAATAAACTATTTTCTTCTATTATTTATAGCTTTTATTTTACCAATTGTTCATAAATACACTTATTTCTGATAGTATTAAACAAGAAATAAAGAAAAATTCTGAGTATTCCAGTTTTCAAGCTATGTTTTGGAAATTGTGAAAAAAGAAAGTGTTTCCAAAAGTTAACATTTGTTTACCATGGACACTTTGCGCTGCTTTGTGTGGAAATTACATGACGCCATTTCAAGATATAAGTGACTTCACGTGCATTTTTTATTGGTTGATGGTAACCACATGGTTTGTTATTCACCAATCACAAAGGCTAATCGACCATGCGTTTTTGTTATTCCGTCAAAATTTTAATCTCGGACCATGTCATGCATAGTGTCTATAAAAATGGTTTGGTATTTATTAATTCCACTTTCTAATGAGTAAATAATTAATAAAAACGTTAAATTGTTTTAAATGATATTTTTTTTCTCTGTATAACTGATACCAGCAAATTTATCATATAAAGTTCTTAATGTAAAAGCAACATTTCTATGATATTTTGTACAATTTAATAATGAACTGTTTCTCGAATTACGTAAGTAAGTTTAGTTTAGAGAGTGATTGAAAATTAGTAATGAAATTTTACAATAGAACAACGGAAAAGGAGTTTAAATTTTTCATTAACAAATTTAAAATTCTTTGTAAATAGAAATTTCACATCATTTACTATAAACGTGTTTTAAAATTTATTTACTTTGTTACTTCAAATAAGTTTCTTCTTTATTTAAAGGTTTGTCCGAAATAACCTTGCACCTGCCTAATTAAATATGAAATTATTGTCGATATTAAATTGCATTAGATAGTAATAACAAAATACTGAATAATGTTCTCGTATTACGTTAATATGTTTAGTTTCAAGCAGATAATTAAATGAGTAACGAGACTTTATACAATATAACAAAGGAAAAGGAGTTTTTAATTAAAACGTACATAGTAATTTAAACGCTTGAAAAAAAAAAGTCTTCACATACAAACAGAGAAATTAATTTTAGCAAATTTAAAACTCTTTTTAAAAATAAATTTTACATTTACCGTAAATGTGTTTTTAATTATTTTTATCATGTTACTTCAAATAAGTATTTTGTTAATAAAAATGTGTTCAAAGTAACTATATTGTTTTCAAGACCCAGACTGCAAGCTACCAACTCATATTTTATATTCTGTAACCTTTTCTTAGGAACAAAATTATGAACTATTCCTAACAACTGTCGCAAATTTCAACACGTGTCATTTTCAAACATTAGGCTAAATAAAATAATATATGTGTTTTGAAAAGTCGAGAACGGCAGCTTCATCATTAAAAAAATCTGTTTAACAGAAAAAAAATAGATTAATATTAGTTTATTCGTAACTAATATTATATAATAAAAACTCTTATATTTAGATTATAGAAAAAGTTTAATTTTATAGAAGGTTGATTTTCGATGCCGTTATAATGAAATATACCGGCATCGGTATTGGTTCAAATTGTATTATTTTACACTAAATTTGAATTAAATATAAAACTTTATTTTCGTTCATTTTCGTCACTACGATTAATTCCGAATTACACATAAAATTATTTGAAATAAGTAAATATCTTTATTATTGATTACACGTTTAATAAGAATATAAAACATTGTTCATTCCTGATTATTTGTGTATGCAGGTTGAAGAAAAAAAAAATACCGAAATAATTTTGCAGTAGCAAAAAATAATGTGATCTCCATTATCATAATCTTCTTAATAACAAAGCTACTTTGCATAGTATTTAAAAGTCCATTCAGTTACTCAAGAGTTAGACTGAAGCAAACATCATTTCAAAAGGTTACTAAAATACTGAACAATAAGAATGTTGTCCCGTTTTATCTTGCAAATGAAATGTTTGTACTACAATTGTGCGAACGTTGTATTAGTCCCTCGGAATCGCTAATAACATTAATTTAAGTTACTTTTGCAGAATTAATACGGTATCGTTTCAACCTTGACGCGTTTAACCAGTTTTATGAGCATATTTCTAAGAACTTAAGGATATTTCGATAAAAATACGTTAGACGATAAAAAAATATCACGAAACGTCTAACCGTTGATATGGACATTTCAAAGCATTTTCATTTAATTCGATTCATTAAAACTATTATTAAGTAAAAAATATGAAAGCGAGCTGGGCTCGGTCCCCTGGTACTCTAATACTATTAAACGAGCAATGTCACTATATTTGTTTGTTTGTTCGTTTGTTTGTTTGCACAATCTCCAAATCCGCTCTAACGATTTTCACGAAAATTGATGTACTACCAATTTTCGGGGTAAAAATTCGATTGGGATAGGTTTCATCTTCGAAAAATTTCATTTAGATTGTGAAATAAGTAGATTAAAAGTTCCATTTAACTCTTTCCATTGCAAATTATTCATCGCGAATGAATTAATAAGTTATATTGCAATAACCGTTAAACGTTATTTAATTCGTCATATGTTATTTTAATTTAAAACGTGTAAAATATTTTAATGAGATATTTTTATTTGAGTTTTTATTCTAAAATAGTATTATTTTTTTCTCATAAATAAACGAAGTTAACGTTATTTAATTCGTCATATGTAATTTTAATTTAAAACGTGTAAAATATTTTTATGAAATATTTTCATTTGAATTTTTATTCTAAAATAGTGTTATTTTTTTCTCATAAATAAACGAAGTAAACGTTATTTAATTCGTCATATCTTATTTTAATGTAAAACTTGTAAAATATTTTGAAATTTTCATTTTACTAATTACTCTAAAATAAAGTATTTTTTTTCTCATAAATAAACAAATGAAACATCAGTAAATTAAATTAGAATTGGAAAATCGTTTGCGTTTTCAAGTAAAGAAAAAACATATTCTAATAACGTGACTTTTTCGTCTACTAAATGACTTTTTCGTCTACTAAATGACTTTTTCGTCTACTAAATGACTTTTTCGTCTACTAAATACTATAAGTTTTCTAATTCATAAGTGGAATACGCAAGAGCAAGTTTTTAAAATACCGTATAAGAAAATATCGTTAGGGAAACCATGTAGGTTTTGTTTATATTCCATGTAAAATGGATTATGTATATCCACAAATAGAACATGGAATTTTCAATTTAAAATATGTTTGATTAGATGCAATTTCGTTTGTTTTGCTAAGTATTTATATTTTAATGGAATCAATTGAATTATGTTTTATTAAATTAATGTGTTACGTGTTATTTATAAAATATATATGTATTTATTTACTTTTAAAATTAAACTTTGTTCTACGTTGTTAGTTGATAAATTTTATTTTACCAACTGTTTAAAAATACTTTTTTAAGCTTTTATATTCAAATGGAATTAACTAAAAGAAGTTTTATTAAATTAATTTTGCGCACTATTTATAAAGATAAAAAAATTATTTTATACATTTAAAAAACGGTTTTGTTCTATACATTATCGGTATTTGATATTTTTTATTTTCCCAATTGTTTATAAATACACTATTATAACTGATAGCACTAATAAACGAGAAAATGAAATTTTTTTGTGAATTTAACAGTTTTGAAGATATGTTTTAAAAATTTTGAAAAATGAAACGTTTTCAAAAATTTGCGTTTGTTTACAGTGGACACTTTGCACTGTTTTCTGCTGTAATTAACATGACGTCTTTAAAGATATAAGAAACTTCATGCGCATATGTTATTGGTTGGTGGATCCCACGTGGTTTGTTATTCATCAATCACAGAGGCTAATCAACCATGCGTTTTTGTTAATTCCTCAAAATTTTAATTTTGAGACCATGTCATGCATAGTGTCTATAAAAATGGTTTGTTATTTATTCTACATTCTAATGAGTAAATAATTACTGAAAAAGTTAAATAGTTTGAAATGCTAATTTTTTTCTGGAAAAGTGATACCAGTACATTTGTCACATTCTGAATGTAAAAGCAACATTCCTATTACCTATGACCATTGCGTAGAAAAATTGCGCGAGGTCAATCCTTACCCTATTTAATTTAATATGAAATAGTTCTCGATATTAAATTGTATTAGTTAGTATTAATTTAATAATCAACTGTTTCACGAATTACGTAATTAAGTTTAGTTACAAGCAGAGAAGGATTGAAAATGAGTAATGAGATTTTACAATAAAACAACGGAAAAAGAGTTTAAATTGCTCATTAACAAAATTTAAAATCACTTTTAAATATAAATTTGATATTTACTATAAATGTGTTTTAAAATTGATTTACTTTGTTATTTCAAATAATTCTTCTTCTTTATTGAAATATTTTTTCGAAACCACCTGCCTAATTAAATATGAAATTGTTTTCGGCATTTTCTCGCATTCCGTAAACATGTTTAGTTTCAAGCAGATATATAGATGAGTAACGAGACTCTACAATATAACAAAGGAAAAACAGTTTAAAAGTTTTCAATTGAAACGTACATAGTAATCTAAACCCTTGAAAGAAAAAGTTTTCATATACACACAGGGAAATTAATTTAATTTAAAACCATTTGTAAAAATAAACTGTAAATGTTTTTTTAATTATTTTAATCGTGTTACTTCAAATAAGTATTTTGTTAATAAAAATTTGTTCGAAGTAACTATTTTTTTCAGGACCCATACTACCAGCCACCTACACAAATTTTATATTATAGAACCTTTTCTTCTGTAACCTCTTCAAAATTATGAAATATTCCTAACAACAGCCACAAATTTAATTTAACAAATTCAACAAATTTAATTTTTGTAATTGGTAAAATTAAATTATTTTTCACTAAATTAAAGATAAAACTGCTTTTGTCACTACGATCAATTCCGAATAACACATAAAATTACTCAAAATAAGTAAAAATCTTTATTATTGATTAAACGTTTAATAAGAATATAAAATGCTGTTTAAAGGTTGAATGAATACAGGTTGAAGATAAAAAAAAATTACCGAAATAATTATGCAGTAGCAAAAAATAATTTGATATCCGTTATCATAATCTTCTTATTAACAAAGAGTGCTTTACATCATTTAAAAATCCAGTCAGTTAATCCAGAATTAGACAAAAGCAAATATCGTTACAAATTGTTACTTAAAATACTGAACAACAATAATATTGTCAGGGTTTAGCATGCAAACGAAAACATCTTTGTGCTACAATTGTGCGAATGGTCGTATTAGGCGCTCAGGATTCTTAAAAATATTAATTTAAATTACCTTTGCAGAATTGTTACGGTATCTTTGCAATCTCGACACTTCTAACCAATCGTATGAGCATTTCAAAGAACTTAACTTATTTCGATAATTAAGACATTATTAGACGATAAAATATATTATGAAACGTCTAACCATTGATAGGGACATTTCAAAACATTTGCATTTGATTCGATTCATTAGAAATATTACTAAGTAATAAAATATGCAAACGAGCTGGGCTCGGTCCCCTGGTACTAATGACTATGTACCGAAAAGTCTCGAAAACGCGGGAAAATTCACCTTGTGCAAAACTTGATAAATATGTGTTGTTGGCGCATTTCCACGAAAGTGAGATTTCGTAGCATATACACACAAAGAACGATATCCCAATTTTCAAATGCAGACATATAATTATGGTAAGGACGCCTGCTGGTCTGGAAAAAAGAAAGACTAAACATGCATCAAGTTTAAACATATATCTTTCATAAACTATACTTAACCTAAATAATTGAATGATCCACTCTAAGTCCCCTCACTCCCCCACACCTCTCATAACTCTAACTCCTTCCTCGTGCATACAATGGCTGCATATAGGTAATTCTAAGATAAATATACTATTTTTTATTAACAAAAGTAAAAATGAAAGCTTCATGTCCATAATTTCTGGAAATTGAGGTATTGATATCACATTATTATACAATTTTTCGGCATTGAAAAACACTTTGTGTACGAAAGTGGTCTTCAAAATATATTTACCGTAGATCCGCAAACTGAAACTTCCATATACAGCAAGAAAAAAATTGTTTTTCGACCTGCGTTATAATTTTAGAAAAGAATAGACAATAAAGTTTTGAAATTGTGCATTGAACTCTGCAATGCATATTAAGTCACATTTTTAAAAAGCAATGGAATTAAAGCAAAAAAAAAAAAACTCGCTCATCAAAAAAAAACCTTGCCAGTTCTTAAAACGTTTCTTAAACTTTGATAGATACCTAATTCACTATAAATGGCCATCCTTAGTATAGAATGGTGGTGTTTTTAATATTGCCAATTTCAGATTACGATTATATTAACTGTATAATTGAGACTAATTTTTGGATTTTCACCAAGCAGCAAATATTGTCATAATAATCACCGATTCGTTTCACATCTGCTACACATGGAGCATGTAGTTAATTATATTATAGAAGTGAAAGTAAGATCTTATGATTTTGTTGAAGTTCAAACTGTTTTTGGTTCGAACTTTTTACTGAGATGAATTACCAGAGAAAAAAAATTTCGAAATATTCATAGAGAACAAAATATGTATTTTCATGGTATTTTTTCTGAGTATGAAATATGATTAATATTAATATTTACTACACAGACATTAAATTTGCGCAACTTTGTAACACGTCGAATGTACTTTAGATGACTTTGTACGCAGATGACAAAGCTGTCGACAAAACCGTACTAAATTTAATATTTGTAGGATGTTTCCTTTTAGGGTAATGTAAACTAAGTCTCATAAGCTTAGAAACCATTCTATATACGAGCTCCACATCAAATCAATTGGTGGATGCGTAAAATTCGTGTGAAATTCGAAACCTAAATTAAAAATTAGCTGATTATTAAAGAATGAATGCTAAAGATATCGGAAGGCGCCGCAATGGAGAATTTTCTGTTATCTCTTATATATGTATATATAGGTAAATGAAAAATTTTTATAATGTAAAATTGGTACATACGTAAATGGACCCCCTGCCCCCTCTCCCCCACCGTGGTAATACACCCCCAATTGGTGCCGCCAAATGGCCGGCAGTGAAAAGAATCGACATAAAAAATTCTTGGGACTTGGGAAGAGTTAACCACACTTCCTCGATCTGTTGGTATATAGTATTATAATAATAAATCTCGAGCGTTAAGGATTAAAATAAGTAAATATTAATTTTTTTAAATTTTAAATCGGAGTCAAAGACAAAAATATCACATTGTAATACTACTACCAGAAAGAATATATATATTTATTCATTATTAGAAAAAGTTCGCATTTTACTATAATTCTCATTAAAAAATATGTCTAACTTCTCACCACTAAGGGAATTTCCCCTTTGGCGGTCCACAGTCATTGTCAACGAGTTAAGCCTAAAAAATCCTTCATTTCTGTGATCCAGTTTTTAAGTTTAAAAGCATAAACTGCACTGAAAAAATATTTCAATTTAAACCACATCATAAAAAAAACAGAAAAAAAATTTATCCTATGGAATTAAAGCACTTTTTACCGCTGCCGGAGAAAATATCAGCTTAACTGTTCTTTCTCTCGTAAAAGCATTTAACGCTTTAAATGGTAAGAACTATAGTTAAACCCAGATAAATAATGTCTCAAGTGATTTCCTAGAATAATACTTATGACAATAAAAGAAAACTATGGTTCACGTGGTATTTTTTTTTCTCTTGTCTCACGCACATTCCTTATCGGATTATCATTTAGGTCAACTTGGATGAAGTTATTTAAGTAGTAAAGAAATGACTATTTGTTAGTTATTAAAAAAGAACATTTTTCTGCTTTAAGATAACCTTAGAATGTTATACAAATGCAATGGCATTTTTCATTCGTATATTTTCTATAACTTCTATAACTATCATTAAAAATATGTAATAGGAATTCTTTAAGTTCTTCTAAAACGATATCCATGTTAACAACCTATAATTTAAATCTTTTGTGATATGTACAAGGAAAAACAGTTAGGATCCTGTTTTAGTTGAAATAGAGGATTTTAAAGCTGTCAGTTAGCTTCAGGGCTGTAATGTCAATGTACCAATTTGTGAAATGAAAAGAACGTTGATATCCCGTAAAGAAAAGTATGCATACAATAAAATATTGTGTATTTCTACGAGACATAAAACTTTTGTTTTTCGTTTAATAAAAGTAAATACCACAAGAAAAATGTTTTAGTACAGATTTGCCTATTATAATTATCGTATAATTATTTAAAAATAGTAGTAAAACACCTACTTGCTAAGGAATCCACAAAGTGCTTATGAGTTTGAAGACGTTTATCCCTTTTTTTTAAACATTTAGGATATTTTCTTAGTTCATATTATTATTTAGTGCATACAAAATTTAAGATTTTCCTATGTTTACACAAATTTTAATCAAATTTTCTATGCACGAATAACATACGGCTTTTTTTTTTAAATTTTATTTGCGAAAAGAATTTTTTAAATTTCCGACAAATAATTCTAGTTCAAATGTTCGGCCGGTCAGATGTTTAACACGAAAAGAAATGATAAATGTTAAATCGAAAGCCAAATTTAGTGAGAAAGGAAGAAAACACATAAAAACAGAAAATCCTTTTCATCAAGCGATATGAATACATTTCCCAAGATAAATGTTTAAAACTTCTTAGCGCCAAGACAAAATGAAAGCCTTGTGAATGTTTTTATCAATACCCCCCCCCCCCTCATAGTCACCCTTTTGCATGGCCCCAAACTCATTAAATACTATTCTTAGAATGAAATTTTGATAAGTGAACAAACGCGCCTCGCCCTTTCTCTCTCAAATTTAATTTCCGTTATATTAAGTGTAGAAGGATTTTCATTTTATTAATAGTATTCATTTTACTTGTGGTTTTAGATAATAAGAGATTTTTTTAACTCTTAGGAGATCTAACATTTATGGTTTTGGCACACACTTTGAGTCTCTAACAAAATCCATCATTGGCAAAGAACCAAGGTAATATGGTAATGGATGTTTAGGAGTACTTAAAGGCGGGCTTATAAAATGCTTCGTTTTGGGGGATGTTTCTATTTAAATATTTTCGAATTCTTATAAAGTAATATATATTTTAATACAGATTAAAAGCTTGGATGATGAGATTTGTATTTATACTTTCATATGCGTTTAACTGAAAGAATTATTCATTCGGATGAATATAAACACATTAAATATTTCAATACTTTTGTTACTTTATACGCATTGATAGATATTACTGATGTATTTATAATGTCTATCGATTAATATTAAAACTAATATACAATGATAATTTCAGAAACAAGTTTTCATATAGAAAATATGCTATTTAGTACAAATAGTAACTCTTAAACATAAAATTTCTCAAAAGAAAAGTAGTGTTGTGCTTTATTTTGTTATATATTGGTAAAGTAAGAAAACTAAAATAAAGCTGAGGTTACATATACATTAATCAGTTTTATTTAAATTAAGTTTTCAAAGGTTTATTTATATATATATTTATTTACACATAATCTTAGAACACTATGCGATATAGAATTAAAATTTATTTAAGTACACAAGTATGTAAGTATTAAAATATTTACAATACTATAATCAATTCTCCACCTAAATACAAATAGCATTAGTATTTAAACTTTCCATAGATATTCTAAAGTGTTTTTTTCTTAGTATTGTAAAAAAATCCAACACTTTCCAGTTTCTCGAGATATTTTAAGTAAATGATTTTTTCCCAAACTAAGAATTTCAATATGTTTGATATTTTTAATCCTAAAAAATTTAGAATTTAAAAAGCTATTCAGACTTTGTAAAAAATGTATTCAATCTAAAAATAATCAATAAAAAACGCTAAAGTCATCTGAAGAATAAAAAAAAGAGGAAAATATTTTTTATATATTTTTTTCTCTTTTGAGAAACTTTAGATTCCTTCTTCATGTATGAATGAAATCTTAATATTTAAAGTTTGGAAAGACTCTTTAACGTTTGAGAAAAATAAGTAATACTTAATGCATAAGAATATTCAAAGTAAAGTTATAAAAAATCTTATAAAGCTAAGTGACACAAATAAATTTGTTCATTTATTTTAAATATTAATATTTGTCAGATACTAAAAAATAGTTTTATTACAGATTATTTTATTGTGATTTTAACAGGAAAAGTCTTATTAATATTAATATAATTAACTCATATTAGTTTCATTAAGGTATTAAGCAACATGAAATTTAAGTCAAAAGCAAAAAAAAAATCATAAAACTAGTTAACGTGACTTTTACCTCTAGCAGCATCCATAATCAATGAATCCTATAAACTAACAATCATCCTATCCTATTTAATGGAATGCCTAGTTAAGTAATATTTAAATTATTAATAAAAATTCCTTAAACTATTGATCCCAAATAATACTTCTAAGTAAAGCGTTTAAATTCTAACATTTTAACCCAAAAGTTTAAGCATTTACGGTCAGTAATGGGTCATTCAGTTGAAATATACGCAAACTATTGATAGCATGCCCATCTGCGCAGGACGAATTTCAAGGGCCATGGAACTCCAAAGGGAATGCAGGCAACGAAGCCCAAATCAGCATTCCTCGTCCGTCCGAATTTGCTACAGAATCTTGAAGCTCGTTTGTCATGAGATCTTTTGTGTGGTTGCTAGCGTCCTTTCTGGAATGCGCTCGGGATGCTAGTGCAATTTAATTAGGAAAATTTAAGGGAAATCAGAGTTGGGCGGGCCGCTGTTTACCCATTCTGGCCGGGAGACCTGTGGAGCTGCCCAGCGGATTGATGTCAGCTTTGAAGGAATGAGATGGTTATTCAGTACTTGTGGAGCCACTCTAAGTAGCTGCATCTGTATTAAACTTACACTCTAAGTAGGCTTTGGGGGGATGGTTCTTTGGTGGTTGGAAGCAGTTATATAGGGAACTAACACATTTATGTAGGTATGAAAATATTTGAGTAACATTTATTTGCTTAAATGCATTTATAAGAACTTTCTAAATTTATTTGACACCATTTAAATAATCAAATATTAGTATGTTGTATATCTTTACTAGTTGAGATATATTTAAAAAATAATCTTGTGAATATCCTTTGAGAAAGTTTTCTTGTAATAATAATCCCCATATTAATATGTATCATCACAAACTTGGTAAAATAAACTTAGAAAAATATACAACAAAATGAATTTTTAACTTAAACATGGATATTTTTAAATATTAAGGTTATTTAAATATTCAAATTAAGTGTAGTAATCATATAAATGTGTTTGAATTGCGTATAGTACTTTTACAAATAATCGATCTCCACCTTATAGAAGTACTAGTAGTTATGGAAATAGTTAGTAGACTTCACAACCAAAAACAAAAAAACTTAACTTTACTTGAACCACGAAAACCACTAAAATGACCACCATCTTGAAACGAAATCAAATTAAAAACTTTTTAAAAAACACAAACGTTGTTTTTAATGGCCAAGGAATATTCATGCCAAATTTAAAGAAAATTGAACAACGCGTTTGGTCATGACTGAGTGATAAAACAAATTTGCAGACAGAAATGCCAAACATTCGACTTAAAACAGGACCTCGCTAATGCTTGATCAATAATTTATTGAAATTATGCATTACTCCAAATAAACTCGTATTGAGTGAATTATGGTTTTCTTTAAATACATGAAGATATTTTATTAGAATTTATGAAATTGATGTATTGTGATTAAGTTATTTTAATAACTTTACTTTTCATTTATGTTTAATAAAGATTTTATTTATCAATCTTCAAAATAAAAAATATTTTTAAAAAATACCTAGTTCAAAAACATAAATTACGAAATAATTTTCGTATCGGAAAGTAAATTGAACATAATAGGTGAATGCACCAGTTACCGACTTATACCAGTTACCGACCATTTGGAAAAAAATATTTAAAAGTAAGAGCATAGCATTACGTTTTCTGAAAGTTTCTTCGGTCAATGTTCACTCAAAGATTTTAAAATGTAGGGACATTTCATTTCACAGTCTAAAGCGAGTTCAGTTGTCATAGGGAGTTTTTATGTCTGACAAAATATTGTCTGAATGAGTGTCACAGCGTCTAAGGGAAGTAGCTTTTTCAATGTTTCTCAGCCGCTGCTAATTCGATGTTTAAATAACTTCGACTGCGTATACGTAATTTCAAGTGACGTGCCACAACTCTCTGTCATTTTCTGGAGTTTCGTATTTTTGCAGCTGTAAATATTCATTGAACGATACAATTAACTCTTATTATTCGCTAACTGTTCAAATTTTCTGTTATGCTAAAAGCTTCATGACGTCATTCTGTAGCAACATTCGAGATTAGGTTCTATGGTGTTTCCCCAAATAGTGATTGGTCGTCTGAAATATCCGTTCGGGGTTGGTTGTCATAAAAGATCCAGGGGATGTTTGTTACGTGTAAATCCAGTCTGAATAAGTTTTAGGCTTTTCAAATGTATGAAAGTGCGTTCGAAAGTGACTAATGTATGCTATTAAATATTACACTAAAATATTTCCTTACAGTTCACCTTTATTTTATTGTTAATAAACATTTTCGGGACATTAAAAACAAATGATTTTTTCATCTAAATAACCCGTGGCAACCAACCCCAAATACTTTGACAACCAACACTGGTGTCGCGGCAGGTTGTCGCAAAAATTTGCTCAGACAATAAATTGTTTTTCTGCTAAATAGCCACTTATTGCTATGGTCTCAAAATAGCAGGAAAATAAAGTCCAGGATATATACTTAAGTATATACTAATAATAGAAAAGTAAACTGTAAATTAAAAAACAAAAATTGTGACAACCGGCCTCGGTTTACTTTATACATACTAAAACCAACAGAGTTCGGTAGTACAGAGATACAACAATATTGTGCTTCTTTTGATATATATATTAAACAAAATAATATTCACTAGTAGGTTGTATACTAAAAGAACTAGCATGTTGTGTACACAGTAAAACTCTAGTTCCATAAAAATGTTTTTGTTATTAAAACCTTAATACATTATTACCTTCTCTTGCTCAAAAACGTTATTTTATGGCTTAGTAAATTAGATAAAATGATTTTTGAAAATTTGTCAATTCATTTATTAATAAAATACATTTTTCAGTGGTCGAGAACTGGTGCAATAGTGGTCGGTAATTAAGAAAAGTGGTCCGTTATTGTTGATTTGGTAACTTACACACACAAAAAAAATTTTAACCTAATTTTAAGTAATAAAAAACTAAAATAGTCTGCTATAATTACATATAAAGAAAATACTTTCACATTTTATGGTGATAATTATATAGTGGAATGATTAATTTCCTGCAATATTTTAAAGTTTTAAAAATCTGAACTGGTTGGTAACTGCCGCAATCACCCTATCCAAAAAAATGCATTTAAAAATGACAGTTTTGTAACCTTAGCAGAAAAAATTCAAATTTTAAAATATTCTATTTGAAGTAAGAGAACCACTTCTTTTTCTTTATTATTACTAAAATAATAATTTAAGTTTTGTCAATGTTGAATTTTATGATATACTTAATTCAAAACAAGCACACGCACGCTATATTATTTTATATTGTTTTCATACTTTGTTTTGAATTGAGTTATAAAAAACACTATATTGTTGCTTTATTGAGTTTCCAAAATAAAACAGGAGTTCGTCCTATATTTTTCCGCGAAAGACAGTGCATAGAGGTTTTAGCAAAAGTGCGTTCAATAAATGTTTTTAAAAAAAATAAACTTCCACAAAATTTTACATCATATTCGCTGAATTCATTTCTAGTCTTATTTCTTAGAAATTTGCAACCAAATATTTTCTTTAAAGTATGAAATATGATTTGTATTTCTCATTTATGCTCATCATGTCAAAAAATATTTCAGCAAATAAATGCGCATAAGTTCCTTTGCAACAATTGGATATATTAAATATTTATTTATTTAAGCAATGCATGGAGAAACCCTAAATAAACGATTACGTTAGTTGGTGAAATTAACTAATTTAAGTAAGAATTATTTAATTTAATCAGCAACTTCAATCACTTACGGTGTGCTTCCACCCATGTAAAGAGTGAAAACTACATACTTGTGTAATTGAGAGTTAATTGCCTGAATGCATCAAGTTGCATTTTCAAATATCTTAAAGATCTGTGGTTGTGCGGTGCTTTGAAATAATAACCGAACTAACACATTTAAAGTTACTATCATTGAAAATATTCTTGGTATTTTGTGGGGAATTTTAAACATTTTTGAGAACTAAAAATCAAATTGAAAATTTCTAATAACAAATGTTAAATTAATACTACATTTTATAAATGAAAAATGCTAAAAATAAAATAGACTGCTGGTTATTACTTTTAACAAACTACCAAAACTAACTAATGAATAATTTATTTTTTTGGAGTGTTTTACTCGTTACTCGTTAAAATTAAATGCAGAACAAAAATAAATGTTCTTATAAGCTTGGAAATATATATATATATATATATATATATATATATATATATATATATATATATATATATATATATATATATATATATATATATATATATATATATATATATATATATATATATATATATATATATATATATATATATATATATATATATATATATATAAAAATATTTTATAAATTTTCCAAAAAATAAAATTTGGTTGAAGATTTTTAATGAGTGTTACTTGTTGATTTTTTGTTAAGTGTTTAAGAATTACTACGAAATAAAAACATTAAATAAAAATGTCCAACTAGTAACTTAAAACCAGAATTAAATTGAGTATAATTTACGTTATTATAAAATTACTAACAATAGAGACTACTGTTCAATAAATAATTAATATAAAATAATAAGTGAAAAATTTAATGATTAGTGCTTTTTTTTAAGTTGAACATTACTATATATTAACAAAAAAATGCTGATAATCATTAACAAATATCTGAAAAAAATGCCTAAATAAATAATTTATATAAATATATTTTGTGTCAAAGTAAAACACATAAAAATAAACTAAAATGATATTTTTTTACATTTTTCTAACAAACTTTAATTCATCTTTTTTATGAATGCTCTGCATTTCTACTAATATTTTATCCAATTACTATTCTATTATAATAATATGTCGATAATTTTTATTTTAAGACCTCATTTCTTTATGAATTATTTCTTCACAATCTATAATAATAAAAGAAAGTGTCTGTCTGCAGATCGCAAAACACCAACTTCCTCTAAGTATAAAAAGCTCAATATTTATATATAGGTATTAATAATCCTCAAGATGTGCACCTAAGGCTTGGGTTTGTAAAATTCTGTTTAGGCTTTTTTGTTAATGATTTTAACAATTTTAAAAATCTATTTGTATAAAGAAGATGGGATGTCTGTGATATTGTTTTTCATACAAATCTACAGTTTTATTCCGATCTTCATGAAATTTTATACACTTGACCTTCTACACAAGAGGAATGTCACTGTCTATATGATATTTCGGAAAGCCACTCCCATCTCTTTTCCACCTCTTAAATCACAATGACTTCTTACTAAAACCACCAGATGGCGCCACGGTGAAGAAATCGGCCAAGACTGTGTAAATCCCGGGTAATGAGCTAGTATTGCACAAAGAAGCATTGAAATTTTTTTTCAAAGATTTGTAATGTGCCTTTGTAACTCAGTTGGTAGAACGTGGCGTGGGACTTCGGAACAATAGATCGCGTGTTCGAGTTCCAACAGGGGACACCAAAATTTGTTTTTTAATATATTTGCCTTAACGGGTTCCCCAGCAACACGAGGTCAAACAGCTATTCTAAGATAAAGAAAAAAAAGTCAACTTGGGACCAACATGAGTCGAGCTATCCAAAAAGATTGCCTGACTGAAAAAAAAAAATGACATTTTCTTTTTAAACTAAACATCTACTATAAATAACATTACTTTATGATGTTTACCAGTCATGTTACAAGATAAAAACAGTATAAAACCCAATTTGTCAAATAATCAACAATTAATGGTAGTTTTATATTAATATTTTTTTATCTATTACATTACATGTTACAATGACGTTTTTATATTTATCATCGCATTTTAGTTATAGCGTTAGCTATGTATTCTAATTGTGTTTTTATCATCATGCATTTTAGTCATATTTCTTAAAAATTACTGCCATGTTTCAAAAATATCATTGTTATCTCATACATTGATTGAGAAGATGACTGTTTTTCACTCCTTATATTGATTACAAAATGATATTCGTTCTTATATTGATTGAGAAACCTTCCAATATCTCGAAGCTTCAATTTTAATGCTTTCGAATCATATGATTGAAATTGGCGATTTTAAGTTATAATTAGTGACATTTTCCCACTTTAGCTAAAACGACGCGTCCGTTATGAAACACTGTGAGTTTGAAGAATCCTGAATGTTACTTCGTGTATTTATTGAAACGATTGTCCACCCTTCTTTCTTTGAATATTACTTGGAATTGTGTTCTGAAAATAGTGAATATTGTATGTTAGGCTCTAAGAACGAGAACGCTTACTGAGCGAAAAATCGACTACTACGCTTTATGGCACACTCAAAACGGCCACAAAGCATTGTGGACTATAGCTGGCTGTTGACTGGGGCCCTAGCATCATCTCGAGATGTCAAGACTTTCTGTTGGAATCGAAAGGTCACGTGATATTTCCTTTGAGCAGTGGTGGCGCCAGGAATTGCCCGACGGGGGAGCTAGCATTCCCCGACAGGGGGGCTAATATCCTCTACGTAAATAGTGCTTATAAAATTATTTTATCGTAAAAAAAATCAGATGTGACTGTATCGGAACACGTCCAGAATTATTGTAGGTGAAACGTCATTTTAGTAGATTATAAAGAAATAGGAAATGGCCGCCAACAGAAACATCTCAAGCAAAAGGAAGACAAATTGTTTCGTCTGATGCAGAGGGCTCTATCCACGCCCTATGTGTGATTTGCTTTAACTACATTTTACACGCATCGGCTCCTAATTTCCTATCGGACGAGAGAGAACTAATTTAAGTAAATAGTAATATTTGTCTGACAGTAAAGTGTCAGATAGGATCACTCTAAAAGCATTACATAGTATTTCTGTCCAGATAGCCAAGCAGTTGTTTTTAAAGACGTTTTACTTCAAAAATCCAGTATTAATCAATATCTTAAATTTGTTAGTAATAAAGTTTTATTGTTATTATTATGGGCTAAAATCAAGAAGTACTCAATCTCGCTATTTTACGTATTTTCATAAACTTAAAGGATTGTGGAAAGCAGATAATTGTTACAAAACTGTACAAATCGTACCACAGTCAAACGATGCGTGTTAAAATTAACTTGATGGCACTGCAAAAATTTTTTTATAAGCATTGCACGATTATTTGTTTTAAAAAAGTTTTATTTTGCAATAAAAAAACCTGCAGTATTTTGGAAATATTTTATTTTTTTTATTACTAAAATTTTTGTTATTTAAAAATTATAATTAAATTTATATTTAATTGTAATTAACGAGTCTGTTAAATTATCCTCTGTAGGATAATTTAACAGATGCTTAGTAAAAAATTACTAATAAAGTATAATATTTACATTTGGGAAATAAAATAT
This sequence comes from Troglohyphantes excavatus, assembly GCA_963932185.1. Taxonomy (NCBI): domain Eukaryota; kingdom Metazoa; phylum Arthropoda; class Arachnida; order Araneae; family Linyphiidae; genus Troglohyphantes; species Troglohyphantes excavatus. The sequence continues at coordinate 26,775,666 of OZ010672.1, read as the reverse complement.
TTTAAAGTATGTATGACTTTTGTAATGCAAAGTTTTTCAAAATTCTTACTGATATATACATATACACATATAAAGTTCATTTAATTAAGAATTAAACTTAATACAGTTAATTTAAATTTGGTTTGACTTTTTTTAGATTTTATCGAGAGAAAAAAAATAACAAAATATATAATTCACCCAAAATAAAATATTTTTTTGAAACCTGCTGCAGATAAAATACTCAAACCTTACATACCTAATTTCACAAACAAGATATTCAATTGATTATTTTTATTTTACTTAATACAATAACTTCAGTTGGTAGTTATAAAAATTAAATACAAAGTACAAAAAAACACCACATTTGGTCGGAACTAGAAATTGGGACAGTTCATTGAAATGATTACCATTATACCAATGAGGGACGGTCATTGTAACAAGCAAAACCTGATCACGATAGATTTTTTTATCCCATCACAAATACAACTTTGCTGTTTTATTTTGTTTCCCCGTTATAAGAAAATAGAAAAGTTTACTTACTTCAATATGGTAGATATGCAGAATTAAAAAAAAAAAAGATGTGAATGAAAAAACTTTATAGTTAGACTCATAAAAATTTAACATACACGAAGATAAATGTTCGTTTACGCTATAATATGCAAAAAATGCACTGGAGGGATAATTTTTTGACACGGACAAAGGTCCACACCATCCAGAAAGTGAGGGGTGGACATCTTCAACATGTTTTGTTGGGGACGAGCCTAATTGCATTTCCCGCGCAATGGAACGAGTTGTGATCGAACAATGGCAGAGACGAAGCAATATATTTGGAGAAGCGTCTTGGTCAGGTTACCGCTCCCCTAGGGTCCACTCCATGGCCTGGGGTCACTCTACTCTCCAAAACGTGTCATCCACCAATAAAAAACGAAGTATGGTGGGGTTTCTTTTTGATCCCCTAGATTACAAAGAAAAGAGTATTGCGGTGTGCGAAAAACTTTCACTTTTCTCCTGGACCTTGACAAAGAACTGTATACCGTTTGCCTGCGGGATGGCTCGGGAATAGTTTTTACAAGGGGGGCGGCTTAACTTTATCTGGTGGTCCAATGGGTCCAAGCGACCGCTTAGTCCCGCCAGACTAAGGAGGGCGCCAAATTGTAGTACACAATGTTTGTACTTTACTGATGACTATTTAAATTATTAACACATTTGTACATTGCATAGATAATGTTAAGTTTACATGTTCATTTCTTACCGTAATGTTCAGCCATTATGTTATTTTTAAGGGTATGATTTAAAGCATTGAAAAAATAAGCTGCCAGATTATCTACAAAATATTATTTTGTGTAAAAGGAAGATGGGCGACAAAATGATGCCTACTTTGGCTAAAAATATTCTTAGGCCGTCCCCGTATTCAATGGCCTTTCAATGAATTTTTGTGACACAAGCGAACGTGATTTTGGTCTCCAATTTTCCTAAATCATATTTTCTAAATATGTCTACTAAAAAATTATATTAGTTTTGCTAACGTGCCAAACGACCCTACTGGTCTATACAGTCAAGAATGCTTTTTTTATACAATAAAATAAAACCCAAGCTATACAATCCTCTATAAAATAAGTTGACTTATTAATAAAGTAATAAATTAACGTCAAATAAATTTATTTAGATGTAATATATGTTTTAATTACGATTCGGGATCATTTTGAAAGAAGGAACAGGAACCAGGAACACTGCCCAGTATTTCTGAACCATGGTCAGATGACGAGTTCAACGTCTAATCTGGTACCCGACGCAATTTCAATAGGCATCAGGACATTGGATCACGATCAGATTTAAGGTACACCAATCCTTTATACATGGGCAATATTTTTTGGTTGCGAAAGGAACGAATTTGACAACTCTCTGATAACCAAATCGCTGTATGTCGCTTCCCAAAATGTTCAGTATCAAACTCGTCCTTATCGGTTCGAGTCTCTAAACATTCGGCCACGATAGACCTTTTGGTGTCAAGATTTCGGTGTGTCGGGATTTTATCTGTCGGAATTATGACCTATATCCATTTCATTAAAAAAATTCAATTTGATCCAACGTTTTAAAAATATTTGGTCTTAACTAACACTTTTCCCCCGACGAACTTCATAATTTTGCCCGACGGGGGGGCTTGCCTTGCCCGACAGGGGGGCTACAGCCCCCCCCAGCACCCCCAGTAGCGCCACCTCTGCCTTTGAGATGCCGACAGAAAGAGTTGGGATTGTAAAGTGACTTCGAATGGGAGATCGTTTTCGCGCGCTTTTCTTATCGCAATCTCAATAAAAGGCCTTTCACGATAGGTCAAGTGTTTGATGACGACCGGAAATACGTCACTTTCTTTCACTGCGCATGGTCAATACGATGTCTCGGTTGAGATAGATCCCACGATTCAATGACTATGTGGGATCTTTTCCAACAGTAGGTGGGATCGTTTCCAGCAGATTTCCGACTAGGTGGGATCGAGATTCGAGAAAATCCAAGAGATTTCCATCGATATTTCAAGCTAAAAGCTATCTTTTGTAGTTTTCATTATTCTGTTCATTATTAGATGAATCATTTTCAACTTAGTCATGTAGCCCGGCGTTGCCGATGACCTAAGTTTGAAAAATATATATATTTTTATTTTGTGGCATAAAATGCCTCTTTTTATGCATTGAGAAGAAATACATTTTAATCAGGAAGATATAACATAGTTAATAAATTTAATATTTAGCTATGTACAAGGTACAATAAAAGAAACATTTTTAAAAAAAAAACCTATTACAAATGAAAGAAATACTTAAGTAAATTTTGAAAAAAAAATAACATTTATATTATATCTGGATCAATATTAAAAAAAAAATCAAAATTACTTAAATAAAAATTAGTAGATACGGAAATTAATTTTTGATTTAAAATAATTATGTATTTAGTAAAAAAAATTGGAATACTTCGTGAATATATGTTATTTTATTATGGAACTGTTTATATATATTATAATAAATACTTCCAAAATAATACTATTGTCCTTAATTAATGCGTTTTAATAGAATTTTATGATATTTGTTACAGAAGAAATAAAATTATGTTTTTAGTGTGCAATATGTTTAAGCGTAATGAGTAAATACGATACATTATAAATAGTTAAAATATTATAACAGAACATCGTACAAAAGTGAAAATGATCACACAATTTGTAATGTTTTCGAACAAAATAGTAATAAATAGTAATAGTGTGTACCATATGCAACAGGTTTCAGTTTTAAATATTAGATAATAATTTTTGTACTAAAATTTGGGTCACGATACAACCGGATTTCGTCCGGACAGTTTTTATTTCAAGTTCACTTCTGAGCTCACTCAAACTCCGTGCTTGTTTTAGGAAAGAGGGTAGTTAGTTAGTAAGGAATTATTACACTTTCCGAATTTTACTAAAATAAATTATGGTAAACCTAACTATAATATAATATGCCGCAACATCATTCTGACTATCTTCTTTGTATCGAAATAACTGATCATCATCTGACCATGGTTCAAAAATACGAAGCATAGGCCCTGAACCGTCGCCATGAGCCCATAATTAAGCTCTAGCGCTACGTTAACTAACCAAACCAACCAAATATCAGTAACACCCCGCTCCGTAGTGTTCGAGTGGACAGAACGTCAAGCTCACAGTTATGGATTCCCATCAAAACTTTTGGATAAATTTTAGCTAGTAATCAGAGGATTGCTAGTTCGAACGCGTGCGATGGACTTAACAAAGAAAAGTAAAGAAGTAGTGAGATGCGATCGGTGAATTGCAAGCTTCGCTACAAAAATACTAGAAAGTCATCCAGAGCATCCAGCAAATTATACTGGCGAGTATACGGGACTGTTACACGATAAATATGATCGGGGGTCCGATGTCCTGACGCCAATTGAGGTTGCGTCGGGTGCCAGCTCAGGTGTTGGCCTCGTCATCTGACCATGGTTAAAAACTACGAGGGCATCGTTCCCTGGTCTTTCCTTCGAGATAGGCCCCGAACCGTCACCAATAGCCCACTGTACAGCTCTAGTGCAATGTTTTTAAACAACCAACCATTCCGCCAAAACCGAAGGATTTTTTGGGGTTTTTTTTGTTAATTAACGTCGCACTAGAGCTAAACAGTGGGCTATTGGCGACGGTTCGGGGTCTATCTCGAAGGAAAGACCTGGGAACACATACACATTCATACATGCACCTCGCTATTTTAGAACGTGGTCAGATGACGAGGAAACACCTGAACTGGCACCCAACGCCTTCAATAGATGTCGAAACTTTGGATCCCGATCAGATTTATCGTGCACCAGTCCCGTATACACGCCGTTAATTTTTAAGGATGTTCTGGACGACTTTTCTAGTATTTTGTAGTGAAGCTGGCAATCCTACGATCACAAGATCACTACTTTTTACTTTTCTTTGTCAAGTCCATCGCTAAGGTTCGAACCAGGAATATTCGAATTCCCAGCTGACGCATTTAACCGCTCGGCCACGGAGACCCAGGAAAACCCCCCCAAAAAAATTGACTAGGGTAACCATACAAAACTGTCTAGCAGAAGACATTCCTTAGTTTATTAATATCTAAATATATAAACGATAAATAACAATTTTTTTGCTATAGATATTTATAAAAAACTATAATTGCATCTAAAACTATATTTTACTATCTAATGTGTAATATTGTATTTTTTTTTCACTTGTAAATTATAAAAGAATGTTTTTATTCATCAGAACTACCACTGCACATCCTCGTCATCTGAGCATGGTTCAAAAATACGAGGCATCGTTCCCTGGTCTTTCCTTCGAGATAGACCTAGAACAGTCCCAATTTGCAGCTGTAATGCGACGTAAATCCAACCAATTGACCAAAACCACTGCAAAACGATTCCACAATACAATCCCAAGAGTCAATCCCACAACCAACCACGAGCCGCGTAAGATCTCACTCTTGGGATTGATATCGTCAAACGTCACTTCCTGTGAGATCGATTCCAACGTGGAACGATTCCGCCGAGATGATGCTAGGGCCCCTGGTGCGATATCATAAACACATCTAAATAATTTAAAAAATTTTAATTAAAAATCGTGGTAGACAATATATTTCAATCAACTTTATATTATGATTTTTGGCTATTATTGAACATTATAATAATAATAAAACTTAGTTTAATCAATCTTTAAAATATATTTTTTATCAGATTCAGAGCTTTATAAGGGTTAGGAATGATTTAAAATTACTTATTTTTACAAGAACTATTATTGTGACATTTAGAATCGCACTTTATGTTTTTAAAGCGACATTTGTATTTGTTATCAATAAAGTATCTTTTGCAATAACGACTTATAACGCTTTGCTTACTTTCAGATGACAACATAGAAACTGAGCGAAGAGTTAATGAGTTTGAGGGCACTCCTGACTTTTTTTAATATTGCACTTATTCAATTTATTATCTGTTTCATATTTTTTATTGTTTTGTCATGGGGTTTCAACTTTAAATGTAAAAAATAATAAAAATCGTGTAATCTAGTTCTTTTAAATTATATAGTTTTCTTGAAATGGGTGAGGTTTGTTGGTATTTTTTAAAAAAATTGTCACAAATGTTTTTTTTTTACGTCATTAGGGAATTCCATTCCGTTCAACAACCTACACCACCTCCCCCTCACGCTCGCCTCCCCCCTCACCCTCCCAGTCGTTGCTGCGAAATGCCACTTCGCCTGGGTGGTTACTTAGATCTAAATTTTTAAACAGCAGATTACAGGTATCGGTCGTTAACAAAAACCTCGCCGACCGAAGAAGAAATATAAATTGATGCCCGAACATGTTTTGCTTTGTTTCAAGATCTTAAACGCATCGATGTTAATTTAATATGCAACATTCTTACATTTATGGCAATAGTGATATTTGTTACGGAGTGGAGCAGTGCTATAGTGCCGGAATGGGCCACCTTAAAAGTTTTACTTATTGTCTATATACATACACCTCCATGTAGCTTATTTTAAAAGTTTCACCTCAAAAACATTTGATTAAAATTCAAAAATGAATATTTGAAAATTATTTTTAAAAAGAAATATTGTCGGAAAATATTGACGTAAGCATATTTAAAATTATATTCACAATTCACTGAAATTGCAGGGTGAACAGTTACAAATAAAAATACCTAATTTATTTTTCTTCAGAAATTATGTTCAAAGACGGATATATAGACTCCAGTCCCCAATTAGCAATAAACAAAAGTTCGCCAAATACGATAAATTATTTCCATTTGGAAGAATGTAATATATTTTTCTTTGATCTTTTTTTATTGCATCGCCAGTATTAAAACTAATCAATGTGAAGTTTACTACATGCGTTTATTGTCACTAAAAGGTTAATTTTTATACAAAAAAATATGCAACTTTTAAAATTATATAAGGTTTCAACACCAATTGCCATTGAAGCAACATCGCCAAGTGTTTTCTTTTTATTTTTGCAGAATACATTTTTTATCGACATTATACTACAAGATTAAATTCGCAAAGGCTTTTCGAATCATTTATTTTTAGGAACTTTTATACAAAAAAAAACATTTTACAAACATGTCAGTTTAAATAGTAGTCGCAATAGCATGTAAAGTCGCGAACATAAAAATTTGAAATGTAATAGGTTTAGGTATCTCGACAACTTCTCAAAGTAATGGAATAAATCTAGATTTTGGTAACGTTTATTTTTCACACTGCACAGAGAGTGATATACGACTGGCTAAGCTAACAAAAAAAATCTTGCTGCCCTTACTTCGCAAATTAATCGCAAACAACGCCGGGCCATATTGCTAGTATATTTATAAAATTATATTTTCATTCAAGGTTACGGCTATAAAAGCGAAAAATTAATACAGTGTTATGTTTTGGTATAAACCTAAAAAGTGTATGTAATTGCCATTTAAGAGAAATAATTCAAAAGAATTTTATTTAAATTCTAAGTTATCCTGTTAGAAGTATTTCATCCTACACATATATGAAATTGTTAATTTCTGTCTTGATGTAAAATTAGTATAAGGTTTAATGTGAACCTACCACTCACTTCTATTCTGTTGACAATTGTTATAAAGGCCATTTTCACAAAAACTTTTTTCATTGAAAACGGAAAATTTTCGTGTTTCTTTGACCTAATAAACGCCAAAAACAATACAGTGACTTATCAGGATTTGCCAGGTAAGCCTCTAATAAACAACCCGCACATTTAAATAGGCAAATTGTAAATAAATTGTAATAGAAAATTGGAAACTAATGCATTGGCGAACAACGCAATTCATTTACCGCAATTGAACAATTTTTAGATGTCGAAATATATTTTATTTTATTATACAGTTTCTGCAATAAAGTATTGCTGTAGAAAACTTCAGTAGATACTTCCTCTTTATGAGATCCAACTTATAAAAAAAATTCGTTCAAAAACATTACTACTTCAATCAAAATAAAAATAGTTATCTTTAAAGGTAAATAGAATATTAATATGAAACTAAAATTGTCATGTATTTTCTTCATCATTGTCATTTTTTATCGTATTCAGGAGTGCATAAGGCCTTCAGTCTACAATTCCAGCGCCTTCTATCACCTGCAGCATTTCATACTTCTTGCCAGCTCACCTAACCAGCCTCGTTTCTGTCGCCTTCCATCATCGGTATTTTCTTGCTGTCCATTAATATTAAAATCGATAATGATCAGCAAGTTTTAAAAAAGTTTAATTTGTGCAAATATGTTATTTAGGAAGGTTGCTTTTATTATTCAATCTGTAACTGGCGAAACGCAAATATAGGAATACAGAAATTGATTATCAATGACTAAAAATAAAAGAGATTATTTGTTAAGAATGCAGATGACTTCAAAGCTTAATTCTGTAGTTTTTTTTAAATAATAGACGAAATATCTGTTAAAAACGGAAAATGTACTAGTCAAAAACATTAAACAATGAAAACTGACTTTCTTGAGTTCTGAAAACCAACACATTTACAAGCGTCTATTTGGCTAGAACAATTTCCGCAAACATACACCAGTACAATACTAAATAGCGAATATTTCGCGTTTAACACAACAAAAGAGGATTCTTACGAAAGAGGTTTTAAAAAATAAAATGCATTTGAGGGATACTTCTCGATTCTCTTTATCTAAATCTGCCGTTTGCTTCCGAGAACAAGCTGCCCATTACAGAACAGGGAAAGTAATTCCAATAATATGGTAGGGTAAACAACTTGAAAGGTATAGATACAAGTAATAAAAAATAAATTTAAACTGCCGCAGGGATGGCTACTACGCCAGAAAGTTCTTCAAAAAGCCCGAAAGCCGTGTGTGCATTAAAAATTCAACTTACTGGATCTTAAAAACTCGAAGTTTGGGGACTGCAGAAACGACTGTTTTTAGCTGCCGGACTAAATTGGAGGAACAAGAGAATAACCATAAGAACGGGAGAATCTGAAATTCTAACAAAACATCCTTTATTTCAGCGTTTTATACTTTTTGTGTTATAAAAGGCTTGTAATACCTTTGAAAGGATTGGCGAAGTTAAAAGTGAACATAAAAGTTTTTACATCGAGGGAAAATAATTATGTACCGTATTCTCTTTGAATTAATGGCTCAAAAATAATTCTTTTGTTATTTTTAATGTATGGTGCTCTTTGACATAAAGCGAAAGAGAAAAAAAAATGGTTTTATTTATGAATATTATTGAGAGCAAAGAAGATGAGTCATAAAACATTTAAAGAAATTTGGCAAAAATTTCGTTTTTATAACTTTTAATTAGAATTTTTTTTTAATTGCCAATCATTTCGATGAATTTATTTGAAAATGAATTGATTTTAAATTTTACAGTTACCGTAATTGGGGGTTTCTCAGACCCAAAAAGAGAAAAAAATTTAACCAAAATTTTAATTATAAATATACACTGTAAAAAAAGGTGCTTAAAATGAATATTTGAAAGTACTCGTTTTTTTCTGAGTACAATTGCATCGTAAATGAGCGATGACGTACTTAGCGGTGTGATTTAATATTGCTAATCTCAGCTTCTGTTCAAGCCATTTTAACAAAGCGTCCTGACAAACTTAAATTTTTTTTCATAAAGATGGTTTTCCACATTACTTGATGTCGGTTGCTTAAATGGGAACTGATTTATTAACATTACTTCTGTTTATAACTTCTTCACGTCCCGCTGGTAGCTTTACGGATAAGACTGTGAACAGCGTTACCTGCAGGTGTGGGTTCGATTCCCGGTAAGTCTTGTTTATAATTGTCGATATTTATTGAAAGCGATTTATGAAGACAGCCTAGGATAGCATCTGCTATTTTTATTCATTGTGCTTATTTTTGAGTACAAGTCTTTTTCAAAATTGATACTTATGTATTCGGAGCCACGATAAACATCAAATGTATTCAAAAATGAGCACATTTTACTTATTTTTTAATATATATTTTAACACACGCACGCACAAACACAATTGTACTTAAAAAACGAAATATGAGTCTTCAAAACTTTACTATTCTCTTAATACCAAAATTAAGGAAATAAAAATAGTTAGCAACTATTACGTCGAGTAAAAATAAAGTTTTAAGAATTTGATGCCATTTAAAACTATGGAAAACTTATTTTACGAGTTTTCTAATTGTTAATGATTTTATTTGAAACAACACGTAATTTCATCAGAAAAGGATTATGATAAAAAACAAATAGTGCAAAATAAATAATTCCTGTGTTTTAATTATGTTTTTATAGACTAAGTCTATTTATATATATAATTCACTATAGTAAAAGATGTGGTAGTGTATTGGCGAAAATTTCTATTTCGGGCGAGCATTTAGGCAAAAAATCTGAATTTTTAGGCAATTATCTTTAAAGTAAATCTCTAATGAAAGTAGCTGCCTATGTTTATTCTAAAACAGTAAAAAAAAAATTGGTATTTTTCCCAATATCCCAGTTGTAATATCATAAAGGATTGTTAACAGAAAAAAGGTTCATTAATGGCAGAGCAATTTTCTTTCCTGACATATTTTTAAAAAAATTTGTTTCTCATTTTAACTTTTTTTTAAAAATTAAATCTCTTTTATTTTATTTTCTAGTTATTATTTTAAAAACTCGCCATTTTATTAACAATATAATTCAAAATACATATTCGCAAATGTGATGAAATTGCTCAAAAGACAACGTACTAAATTTTTGATCATGCAGAAATCCCTAATTTTGCACCAATCTCCAATAAGTTCTCTTTTAATCATTTTTCTAGTTTTTGCAACAATTAAAACAGCATTAATGCAAAGTATGAACAAATACACAAAGTCGTTTATGCTACGAAACTAAAACTACTGGAATGTGCAAATACTTTTAAAGTACACTGTTAAAAATAGGTACTTAAAAATAAGTAAAATGTACTTATTTTTTATTACATTCGATTCTTACCATAGCTCCGAATACATAAGTTTCATTTTTGAAACAGACATGTACTAAAAAATGAGTAAAATTAAGAAAAAAAACAGTTGCTTGCCTACATAGACTGCCTTCATAAATCATTTTTAATAAATTTCAACAATTACAACCAGGACATACCGGGAATCGAACCCAATCTGTCTACCTGATGTCGTCTGCACCGAAGTACAGGGGCATATCCGTTGTACTACGAGAGCTACATGAAGAAGTTATAAACAGAAGTAAAGATAAAAAGGCGTGGCAAAAGAATGGGAAGTAAGATAATTGAGTCGTAATAACTCAGTTTTCATTTAAGAAATCGACATCAAATACTGTGAAAAACCATTTTCTGAACACCTATTTTAAGTTTGTTAGGTCGCTTTGTTAAGATGGCTTAAACAGAAGCTGATATTAGCAATATTAAACCATACTCCTCATTTTAGCGAAAGTACGATTACTTAAATTTGAGTACGTCATCGCTCATTTACTATGCAATTGTACTCAAAGGAAAACGAGTACGTCCATGTACTCATATTTAAGCACATTTTTTTACAGTGTAGCAATACAATTTGAAGGGCATTTGGTTTTATATGTTATAAAAGCAATGAATCTGCACACCAGAGCTGCAACGTCTATGAGCCATGTATTTAAGTATTAAAGTACAAGTACAATATCCCCCAATAGTTACTAATAGTCCCCATAGTACAAGTACAGCAACTGCAACATAGAATTAAATTTCATTTCTGATATGTCCTTCTATTTTTGTGAATTAAAGATTAAACATTTGTAAACAATTCAGCTAAAGAATAGCACCATATTTGTGCACCATTTGTTTCGCAACAAAAGTAATGTCTTACATTCTTTTCTGTCCACTTGAAACGGTTTCCACTGAGAGGGAAACTCTGAGAGGGAAACTATTAAAACCTATTTCCCAGTGAAAACGGAAATTACACTCGAATGGGAGTTTTTAGACTGCTAATAGAATTTTGTTTCTTTAACCTCATTCTTTTAAAACCTAACTCACATTCGTAAAGTACTCCGAGGGCCATTGGGATGGCATTTTTGCTTTTTTAGTGTCGTTTATTTTTTCTGTTTTTAAAACATGTTACCCACACTATAATGAAATAGTTCACAAGCTATCACACTATTTAATTGAGTTTTACATGTATCTGACCCCATTTCTTGTACACATAGAAAATTATATTTTCGAAAGGACAGAATTACCGCTGTGAAAATATCTATTTCTTTAAGTTTTTGTAGATATAGCGATATAATTAGGAATGTAAATGTAAGTTTGAGGAAAACGAACATGTATAAAAATGTATGATGACAAATTCAAATGTATATCTGTATTACTTGTGTTTTTTACAGTGAATATTGCACACTGTTAAAATGGGTGCACATATTCGTTAAATATGCTCTGATTAAATTTTTTGGCAAAAAATAACAAATGTTTCGTCAAAATATTTTGTCATTTTGTAAATTTTATCAAAAACATTATTTTTGACCAAAAAAATTAAATTGGAGCATATTCATTGGCAGTTTCATAAGTTCGTGCATCCACATTTAACAATGCCCATGTACAAATGAAATGTGTCCCTACATTGTTTAAATGTGTTATTATTAATCTGAAAAAACAAATGCAAAATATCTATTTAAAAATCTACAAAAATAAATACATCATCATTCAATTATAACGTTTTTTATCAGCAGTTTAGTAAAATCCATATTTTTATAAATCAAAATCACAGTTTAAAATTGTGTTATCTAAATGAAATATTCCATGAATTCCAACAAATCCCTGATTTCAGATTTGATATCTATTTTCTTTTGTCTGCGAAGATTAATTCAGTGACAGAAAAATGACTTCTTGAATTTCTTTGACCTGTTTATTCATCTAATATTAGAATCTCCGTATTAAAATCGTATTTATCTTCTTTGAGACTTAACTCGAGCGGACATTTTGCCCTGAATTTCCGAATTCAGTTTAATTTTGCCCAATGGAAGAAAAGATATTTTATTTTTTACCAGGAACTTCTTACTTATTTACGAACCAATCGCTTTCGGCTGAAAAATGTATTTCTTGGCCTCTGTTCAAAACAGAAACGTGCCGCTTATTGAAAAGAAAAATAACTTTTCACATTTATATTGACAACGATTAAGCGCTTTTAAATGTTTCCTGTCTTGATCTTCCATCTAAAATAATTCCGAAATTATTATTTTTTCTCAACAGATTGCATCGGTGCATTGAAAGTAAAATATTCCAGTCGGATAATTATAAATCGGTATTTGTAATGTTCGAAGTTCAAGCAATGGAAATTAGTTCTGTTTCGAGGAGAGTATAATATTTCGTTTGTATAAATATTTGGCGATCGCATTTACAAATATTTATCTTTTCTTATAAAACGAAAGATATTTGAATTCGATTTTTTTTACTCACCAAACATCAAAGGCCAAGTGATATATCCTATAAAAACTGTTTTCAGGATAATAACGAGCGACTCGAACATTTATTTTAGAAAGCATATTTGTAGAGTTCGGGCAAAATGAATGGATTTCGTTAAGATTAGTAAACTTCATTTTTAATTTTATTTCCAAGTATACAAATATATAAAATACGACATTCTGTTATCTAAGAAGAGAAAATAAAACCATAAAAACTATCGGAAACGTAATTTAAAAAAGCTTAGTTCGCGTTCAATAAAGAGGTAATAGAGTTTTTGATACCCTGCCCATTTTAAATGAATGCAGCGACCATAAATTTGAAAGTAACATGTATTTTGAGAAATATTCATTACTTTATATGCGTCGGATACAAATATTTATTTTCAAAATTTCTAAAGTAAGTTTTCCTTTTTCTATTGAACTTATTTAGGAAAAGCACGAAAACATAGTTATTCCGGTTTCGTTGCATTGATCGATAGAAGTATAATTCAAAGTTTTCTGGAATCTCATAGTGAAAAATTATCAGACCATAGTACATACATTAGATTGAATATTGGCTGTCAAACATTAATTACATATTGTGATGTTTTAGTAGAGAAAGGAATACAAGAGGGTAGACAAGACATTATTGAAATATATTTAAACTTTAGGTTCAAGCTAAGATAATATTTAAAGATAGGAACATTTAAGTGGGTGCCTACAGGATTGACCCACTGGGACGACACGGGACTGATACATGAAGATTTTCAACATGAATAGGATTTTGCCACCACTAAGTTACATGTTTATGCACGGGTTGTTTGTTCTATTACAAACAAGCAGGGGTGATGGGAAAATAGGCATTGATATCCTACACATATTTATTACATTGATAACCAGTAATTCTTTCATATATTTCGTAGTATTTATCAAACTGAGCAAAAAATGGGGCATAAGTTTAACATGCAAGTTTCATTATACTCGTGTATCGTATAAACGTTTTTATTGGTTAGTCTGCAAAGCATATTTCTAATATTTTTAACAAAAATGTTAACAGCTTCACAGACAAAAACGTACACTTCATTAAATGTAAATACATATATCAACCAAACTACGAATTTATATAAAATTCAAATGCTGTCAAGGTGTTTACAAAACCCATCAAAGAAGCTAATTAAACCAGTAACTCAACAAAATAAACTGGCTGAATTTATCTTAGCTGTTTTATCTTAGCTGTTTAAAGAAAATATGAAAGTTTATGTCCTGAGAGTAATTCGTACAATTGTAAATAAAAACCAATTGTAAATATACTAACTAAATCGATATAATAAATTAGGACAATTGATATCATAAATTAGGGTATTTTTCGAAAGCCATTTTTTGTTAAAATAGTTTTTGGCTTGATACCAATTTAGTTAGTATCTTAAAAATTGTTTTTAGAGTGAGTACGAATAGAGGGAAGGGGTCGGTGGCATAGCCAGGAAATAATTTCAGAGGGGGGTTAAGTATTTTTTGGTAAAGAATACTTTAAAATATTTTTTTACCTGTCTATAAAATATTAATAATATATTTTAATTACCTTATCTAAATAATATAAAGTAAACTTAATAATTATATGTGGTACTTAGGTACTGTAAATACATTTAATATTTTAATAAACACTATTTTGTCTCAGATGAGTGCGGCGGCATAAGTATAAAAATATTTGAGAACAACTAGATTCCTATTACTTTGATAAATGTGTCATTAGTTAAAATATTTTGTGAGTTTACACATCAAAAGAAGGTAATGAGTTGTGAGCTTAAAAAATATGCCAATGAAGTATTTTGGTGATTTAAAATTTTCTAAGAAAATTAAAAATGAAATTGTTCAAATATTGCTTCAAATGTATTGAAATAAAAAAAATGAACAAGAAAAATTCAAATATCCTTGTATCTTAAATATAGATTTCGGAATGGCTCGAGCCTAGTGCATCCCCCCCTTCCCCTCCTTGTTTACGCCACAAGAACGAAAAGGCGCTATATTGCACTTTATGAATGGGGATAAAGTCCCTATACCATTAAAAAAAGTCTGGTAATTAATTTTATTTCAAAATTAATTATTCCAAAGACATAAATACGTTTATTAATTAATTTGGCATAATATAAATTATCATCAAATAACAAGGCATTTCTTTGTCAAATTATAACCCAGTTTCACCATGAAATACGTCCTAGTTTATGCTGTTCCCATCTCATAGAGTTTTCATAAATTCCAAAACCTTACGAGGAAAACTGAAATTTTGCAAAACCACTCTTATTAGGTTATTTTTCATTTAATTAAGGCCTATGCTTATTTATTTATGGGCGCATTGTTTTAAACAATCTCGTACAAAGAAAGAGTATTTTATTTGTATTAAATAATATATTTTTTAATGTAGTTTTACACAATGCAATAATTTAATTAACTTAAATATTAGATACAATAGGGATTTTAAAAATTAAATTTATCTAGTTATAAATGCGTGCTTTGTACTATAATATTAAAATGTTTATTAAATGAGTCAAAAAACATTTGTAATTAAGAAAATTCAAGTACTATATATGTGTGCAAAAATTATAATATTTATTAGAAAATAATATACTAAATTAGCAGACAACATACCTTGTAAATGATTAAATTAAGAAACATATTGAAAAACAAGTCATTTAAATTAAATTTTTAACAATAAGAATGAAACTCAATTAGGAATACTAAGAAACATGAGTTGAGAGAGAGAGGAATCGTTAATATAAAAAAGAAGAAAATACTTCATTGCGTTTATATAAAATTAATCTTCATACTGCACTATATTAATGTAATGAAATGTTTGTACGATTGGTTTACTCTCAATTTTTTTTTATAACTTTAAAAAGAGGTTATGAACCAAATCAAATTAGTAAATTTGACTTCTTTAGAATTTATACATTTTTAAAACACCAACAATTTGAGTAAGTTGCTACATTGTATTAAGTTTACATATTAATATTTGTTTTCGTTCATATTTTTATTGAAGTTCATTATTTAAAACATTTGTTGAGATCATGTTTCGTAAATACAGGTTACTTTGTCCTCACCCAGCGGCCAATGTTAGAACTATATTGAAGGTGGGCTTGCCTAACTAGTACTACGGCCAGGCTTAAATCGCTGCCAGTTACTATGCGAACCTGAAGCAATCAACAAGTAGAAAGCCTAGTTCAGTTACTTTTTTTCATTTCGGACAAAGTAAGGACACCCGTATTTACGGTAACAAGAGTAATACTTAGTTTGAAGAATAAAATCAATATCATATTATTAAATAATCTAATGAAAATTTAATCATATTTCAAAACATATTATAAAGAAACTATTTGTTTATGTTCAAAAATTTCCTTTTAAACATAGCACTTTTTTATTTTGCATAGATGTATTACGTCTCATTCGAAGTTTCAAGATTTAAAGAAAACAAAATATAAAACCGTTTTTTTTGTTGCGAGAAAAATATTGAACAAATAAAAGTCTATAATTATTTTATCTTTTTTTTTTAAACTGAAAACATTATAAAATTACTCTTATTGTTGTGCCTTTAGTTATATTTTACTACTCCTAAAGGAAATAAGATGTATAGTTATGCTATAAAAAATATTAAATTATGGTTATTATTTCTTCCTTTAATATATTGTTTAAAAGTGCTGCTAATTGCATAACATGGTTTTATATAATAGTACCGTTATCTTTTATTTTAATGTTTAAATTCTAATACGTTTGACTTGCATTACCCAATTTCCCTGTCTTATGCAATGCTCATAAAATGAGTTCATTAAAAAGAAAAATACTCTATACTATTTTTACATAGACTTACTTACTTATTGTTGTGTTTGAAAGAAAAACTTATTGTTGTGGCAACTACAGAAAAAAATCCGTAATAAACACGAAAAAATCATTTAAATCATCAACTGAGCGCCAACAATTTAAGGGGTTATGAGACACATTTTATATATTTTTCCCCTTTTTTTCGTTTTGCACATTTCATTGTAATTTTTTATTCACATATGTGTACAAAGCATATTAACATAATCGCATGTTCAAACATTTAGAATATTTATAACTTTTTTTAAATAAAATTTACAAAAAAGTTACTTTTATTATTTTCGATACAAGTCAAAAAATATATTTTCTGAAAAACTAAAATTTTGCATTTATTTAACAAAAGAATGCGTTTAAAAAATTGTCTCTACTGAATTTTGTTATTTTCAAAAGAACTTTTTTTAAAAATAATTGGAAAAAAATATTTATTTTCACTTGTCACACAATTTAAAATATATATATTTTACTAATCCCTAAAGACAAATTAATTCAATAAGTTTGAAAATACACTTAACAAAGCTTAGATATCATTATATATAAATACCATGGTGCAAGTTCTGCATTTTTACATTACTTAAGTATTCCCACAGATCCTTTAACATTAATGCTTCAAATATTTCACAGCTTTAAGAATCCCAAATCGATATTATTCAAGAACAATCCAAGTTTACGAAGAAATCAATATTTTTCAAGAAAGTCGTCATTAAAAGATCATTAATGTTCTTCCTTTCCAAAAATTCTTTCTGCATCATCAGAAACAGAACCGCTGGATGAAAACATGGTTACATCAGAACCTCATAAAAAAATCAGACTTTATTTCGATTTCATTTTCGCATTTCTAAAAAAAAAATATTATAAATAGGAAAATTTAGCAGAGAAAAATAATTTTTCTAACTCACTAGGATCATTAAATTACGACGTATATAAAAAATGTGCGTAATGTGATTAAATTTCTCTCATAAATTTAAAACCAAATGAGATGAATTTAAGTTGTCTTTAAATAATTATTCAGTATTTTAATGCAGTGAGTTTCAGGGCGAGATATTATCTCCAAAAAAAGTTTTGTGGTTCGTTTTTAAAATGCATTTTTAAGTAAACTTTTTCATCAAATGCAGGTGCACAAAAGAATATGGAACCATGCCACATATAGCTAATCATGGTCGAATTGTAAGATACCCAGTATATTATAATATAATGCATACTTAATTTATTGACCACTGTAGACTTATTTTATTTATCTTTGTGGCAATTATTAATATATGCTATAAAAAATGTTTTTTAGCGTATATAAATATTTGTAACAAAACAATTGTATCCAAAATACTTTAAGCCTTACTATACTGATTTTTAAACTGAAATAGTAAATTTCAAGTAGCGTTTTACGAAATGTCGCATTAAATTAATAAAATAAGAAAAATGTCCAACTTTTCTTTTTTTTAATACAATTATTATACAATTTTTTTTAATTTCTTAAATTATAAAAAATTGTACCAAAGAAAAAACGAATTAATTACATGACTAATTAAATAATTTAGCTTAAAAAAAACTAATTTCATTGATAGTATGTGAAATTTCATCAAGGAACTCATTTAAAAATATTCCATTTTCGAAACATACCTGCTGTATCTTACGTGCAACCCCACAAAGCTACTTGTTATTTTTCCGACTTGTGAAATTAGTTTAGAAAAGTCACAAAGAAATAAATTCTATTTTAAGAGAGCCTCCACGTAACCCAACATACCAGACAAAGTATTTTTCGTCATAAATAAAGTAAAATTTCGTGCTGTCGCGGCCTGTGTCTTGAAGGTTTATTTCTTTTCAGTTCCGAATAATCACGCAGTCTGTTTTACGAGGGGCAAAGGTATTAAATTTAGCTCAAGATATTAGTTAGCGAAATAAGATGCTGCTTTTTTGTAATGTAATATGTCATTAAAGTTTAATGCTGTTGACGTTGTTTTTTAAATACTACAGGATTTCTTAACGGAACTGGATATGATGGTACGTAATACTTAGATGAAAAAAACTGAGACAATAGAATTATGCAAACAGCATGAAATTGAAGACGCCATAGAAGACAATGGATTTTACGAAATTTTCCGAGAAATAAAGTAATGAAATCAAAAGTATATGTACTGTGTATTTTTTTATATATTAGAACATATATATGTCTTAATAGTTTAAGCAATGGAAGGAGGTCCTTCAATCAGTCATATGGTAATATTAGCCATCACTTAATTTCCCAGCTTTTATTTGCGTTAATACTACAAACAAGATTTACTTTAAAGTAATTTTCTTTTGTATAATATGGAAATATGTTTCCATATCCATTTTTTTCCATTTTTTAAGTTGACCCTATGCTATTCACTAGTAAAAGTTCCATCAACATCTGGTTATTGGTTATCGTGCAAATAACAAATGATCAAATAAGCACACATACAAACAGACTAACTCTATAAACTAATGCTTTGACTTCTAAAAAGTCCACATAGTTTAATAAAATTTTAATATTAGTTCAACCGTAGTAAAAAATGTTAGACTTAAAGTACCATTTACATTATCCCATAGTGTACCTATAATTACTAACACCTCTGTAGGAAATTCACCCACGGTTCCATACAAAAAAAAAACATCGGTTTTCCGAAAAGGTGGTCTATGAGAGTTTTTAATATTTAATATCACTAATGTAATATAGCTCATTGTTTTTACTATAAACTAGTAGAAACGGAATCAAATAATAAAACGACCACCATTTTTAACCAGAATTTAAAAAATATATATATAATCAAACACATGCGTCATTTTTAATGACTTTCAGGAACATTTATGCCAAATTTAGACATTCGAACAATGCGTTTGGTCATGACTGCTTCATAAAAAAATTTACAGACAAACAGACGAAATGCCGAACGGTCGAGTTCACACAGGAGCTCGTTAATGCTCGGTCAACAAAAGAAGAAAAACATAGTGTATTTTGAACTTTCACAGTTGTTAGCAAGTGGGTTGCTATTACACATATCTAAAACTCGTAATTTTAACGTTCGGTCAATGTGTTGCGATTTGATAACCACTTCAAAGTTTATTTCGAAATTTAAAATATTTACATTTCTAAAATATCTGTTATAAGAGACTCGTTTCAGTTTTGTCTCATTGAAATTTCTTTTTTCTAAAGAGATTCTTTTTATCAAAATCTTCTCGGAAGAGCAAATAGGTATTTATCTAAGATAAAAACTCGTCTTATAGAACATTGCGTTAAGAATATTAAAATACAAATGCAGCGTTAAAACTACATAAAATCTAGACATGTTTCGGGAGATACATCTCCCTTCATCAGCAGATATGAAAAAGTCTGTGGGCACAACAAAATGAAAATAAATCCAGGATTGAAAGTGTTGCCAAAGAACAAAAACTATCTCAATCGGTTGTAGTTAACTATTGTGTGCCAACAAGCGGGAAGTACTGGAACAGCAAAGGTTGCATTAACAATCGAATCAATAATGCTAAAAATGTGAAACGCCTCCAGGAAGTTAAGTTCAACAGGAGATTTGGGTTTGCGAATTAAACGCGAGTTAGAAAAATTAAATATATAATTATGTTCCCAACACATTTAATTCCCAAATTCAAAAATATCGTATTATTTAAAAAATATTATATAATATTTAAACATTTACCAGTTCAGTTTTGCAGAAAATTCAGAAGAACATTACTTTTTATAGTTTAAGTACTAGCATCTTTGCTTACATTTTAACTTATAATACTTGTTCCTAAAAAACTTTACAAAAAACTAATGCCCTTGCTAAAACGCATTTTTCGTTTCCATTCGGAATCTGCAGCTTATTATTCGAACATATACTGCATACAATGTAAATATATAACTGTTGATCATCAATCAATTTTTAAAATGCAATATACCAGTTTTGTATAGTTAACAAAAATGAATTACATAAACGACCTACAACTCTCCTGTGAAAAAAAAATCAAACATCTGGTAATATTAATAAATATATCAAAATTAACGACTTTCTTGTAGCGTTTATAGGAATAGTAATTTTATAAAATATATACTGTGTAAATTGAGTTTATCTTTTATTATACTCAACACAAAATTGAATCGCAAATTTAGAAAAGAGCTCATCTCCGAAAATTAAAATTTTCCAAGAGACACAAAAAATGGAATTCCTGTTGAACCATTTGACTTATTTTAGCAGTTTTTTTTCAAAATTACCGACCACTTTATGCGTTCAAAGCAAAATAGTAACTCTGAAGGAAAATTTTATAGAGAAAATGAACGTTACAGTTTCCTGTGACGAGTCCTTTTTGAGATTCATTTCAGGATTTGTGTGCTTTAAATAGTAAAGCGGCATTAGTAAAGAACACATATTTTGGAAAAGAGCAAAAATACAAATGTTTTCTTTTACATTTCCCGATATTGCTATGCCTTGTTACATTGTGCAGCAAATAGACTAATACCCCTCAAAAAATAATATTTTCATTAAAAATCGTCTTCGACGTTCAGCTGTGATGCCGCATCTGTCAGCTTGCAGAATTCCTTTGTATAAGAATCCCCCGGTATGTATTGTCTTCAATGTTTTAGTTTGTTCATTTTTAAGGGATTGATAGGAAGTTTAAAGGAGTAGCATGGAAAGGCTTCAATAGAAGGACTTTTTGTACAACAACCTTTCATTTTTTTATACGACAGTAGATTCGTTATTCATTTCGTTACCGATGAAGAAACGATCAAGACTCCACCGGGCTTTTCAGGATTAAAGATTAACCCAAACACTCGGCACTTAAAAGGGAACTTTATCCTTTTTCCCATGCCAATTTTTTTGACAATAGCTTTTTCTTGAAATTAATCTTGCACCACGATTTAAAGTCTATGATTTCAGAATATGTTACTGTTTTGAAACTAAACTTAATGTGTTACTATGTATTAAATCCACGCACTGCTTGAATCAACAAGCTGTCCTCTCTTCTAAATTTATTGTCACAAAATTTATATCACAGTCGTTAAAACAGTGACTTTTTAAGGAAAATAATTATAAATTTTTATGTTGCGACTACTTGACAACACCAGTGGAAACTTTTTCATTGTATTTTTTATATACTTTGACGAAGACAGACGTCACAAAATAAGTGTAATTGTTATTTTTTCAGGGAGTTGTCTAGAATATAGTAATTTAAAAATAATGCCAAACAGAAGAAACTGAATGAATAATATCTGATAATACTTATTCACGACTGCGTACGCTCAAGAAATAAATCCCATTTCCAGAATGTTATAATTCTAAGGAATGGTTGGCGAAGTCATGGTGCCTAATGTCTTCAATAAATTTCGAAAAAGTCTCGCCTCTTTAAGAAGTGACCTTTTTGAAATTTATATTAGAAATTAACGAGTTTTTACCACTATTTCACCACTGTATTTACCAGGTATGAGTTTTTCTCGCTTATAAAATATCGGTCTATATGTGTACATAAAAAAAAGTGCAAAAAAATAAATTTTGAAAAAATCTCGAGATGAGCACTTTTCGAAATTTGCAATTAAATTGTTTTTGCTTCTAATAGCGATTTGTGCAATATGATTCAGCGCTGAAGAGTGAACCCAGGCGTAGCAAGCTTAAATTTAATGACGGCACTCGAAGAAAAAGTTCACATCATTCAAAATATTCGAAATTATGTGATACTTTGTTGTCGATAAGGATTTGATAGTTTTTAATAACTTATTTTTATTTTTTTTAATGCGTGATTTTTTTTTTCATTTATAAATTTGTTTGTCTTTCTTCAGTCCGGCGCCCCAAGCGACCGCTTGTGTCGGTTGGTTCTTAAACCGTCTCTGAGTGTCTATCTGTATTATCCTTCTAATCATCCGTGTGTTCTATCCTGTCCATCGCTTGGAAACCATACAGGCCAAGCAATGCTGGACGTATGACATACAACGCCAACCAATAAGGGATTAAAGAGACTTTATGAATATTAAATTTACAAGTCAGATGTCTGCTACAGAAAGTATAGCTCGTAAAAGCAATTTCTCATCGTATTGGGGATCTTTTAGAGATGTTACACTAACAAATTTAATGTGTAAATCATTTTCGACAAAGTCATACCCTCAAGCACCATTAGAACAAATATATTACTTTAAAAATATTTATTCAAAATAATAATACTCCTAAAACCTTTACAGGCGAATACAATTCATACACAAAAGAAGCACTAATTCTTTAGATTCAATGTTTTTCCCAAATACTGCTTTCTTTTTTTATCTCGATATATTTCTCTTGTAAAAGAAGTCTCTGATTTCTCTTTCCACGGAAGTGACTTTGAGAAAGTTTTCTGCTGCTGATAGAGGAAGTTATTTAGTTGCCATGGTAAAACAGTCCTTTGACAATGGCTGTCTAAAACGGTAAAATCCCATCCTCGGGATATTTGTCAAGGAACACAAGCCGATAAAACGAACTTCCTTTCGCTATATTGTCTTATCAGGTATTATTTTATGTGCTTGGGATAGATATCCATCCATCAATATTTATAACAAAGCTTATCATAGGTTTCTACAACGATTCCAATCTAGAGATGTTTCTACATCTATAGCGCGAAATCTTTGTAGAAACTCCAAGGGAACCAGTACTAAATCATTGAGTGAACAAGTGCAATAAATTATCATTTTTATAAATTATTAGATAAAAATAGGGGAAATAGTTCAGAGATTGCTCATTTAAGAATAATACTTTAATTTTAATATTGTTTATTGCCAATGAAACTACAGTATGTTTTTCTGATAATTATTATATATGATTCCTTTATTGAAAGTATATGGCGAAAAGCTTAAATACCCAAATTTAATCGACATTGTAGATACTAGCTAGCCTTTAAGCATTGTCAATGTAAGCGTAGAATCTGCAGTACGTAGTAAACGGACTCGAAAGTGGGTCACACCACTTAATATTTTGGTCACCGTCATGCTCCTGAAACCTATCATGGATAATGTGAACGCTATGGTGCATTATAGTGTTGAAAATAGCTATATCCAATGTGATAAAGTAACCACATAGCATGATGAACTCGATCAGAAATTGATATTTAGACATTTATAGTTAGTCAGTAGTTGATATATATGAATAAAAGAGCCGAAAGCATGGCAATTTTTTTACGCGAACTATAACGCTATCTCCACCGCTTCGAAGGTTTATAGTAAATCATTTATAGTTCATGCTCTTTTTGTTTAAATTTCAGCTTAGTTCAATTAGGTCCTTTGAATTTTCTGCCAAATGTACGCCCCTGAATGGCATATCTGAAAACGTGATTCATCTGATCACACAACTTTTTTCCGGTCATTCAACATCCAATCCTTGTACATCCAATCCTTCACTTGGATACGTTTTCAAATGGATAAGTTTTCTTATAACAGCTGCAAACACAGCGAATGTCTACGGTTCTATTCACCATACGACATAGTGCAAGGCGAACTGTGCGTTAAGATACTATTGGAGAAGATCACAGATTTGAGACGTGCTGTAATTTGGCACACACTTTCTCTTTTGTTAGCTTGGACGATTCTGGAAACTATTGTAAAACTCAGATATTCAGCAAGCGATGACTCTCAAAGGTAGCACATTGAGAACCATTTCAGTCAAAACTTCCGTCTTTATACTTCCGCAATTCAAAGAAAGCGGAAATTAGGTGCTGTGATTTTGGACAGGGGTTTGTAATAGCTAATAACTCGTATGCAGATATTGAGAGTGAAGATGAAGACGTTATTCGTGTGATGTGTTTTGCATGAAAAGTAATGCTTATGCAAATTAAAACAATTGTTTACTAGTGAGTAATTTTTATCTAAATTTTCATTTTCTACACTTTTTTTTAATTCTAGGATTTAGAGCGAAAAGTTAGAACACGCCGTCTTACCCCGAATGTGTGGCATAACGAGGCAAAAGCACTTTTTTGAAGAAATTCATTATATTTTCAAAATTAAGAACACATATTACATTTTCATGATATTCCTATGTGGCTAAAGAAATAACGCATTTGTTTTAGTAAAAAAATAATTATCATTTTATTTAGTGGTCATAAAATGCCACCAAACCTTAACTCTAATGTCTTCCTTTATTTTATATATAAAGAAATATCGTCCGTGGATTTGTTTGTTTTTATACAAATCTACAGTTTTATTACGAGCTCAATAACATTTTGCACAATTGACCATCAAAACAAGAGGAAGGTCACTGACTACATTTGATACCAAAGAACCACTCCCATTCCACTTCACACCCAATAAAGCAGACAAAATTTCTTACTAAAACCGCCATATGGCGCCACGGTGAAGATATCAGTCATCACTCTACGAAAAGTCCGGACGTAGCCGGGTACTTCAGCTAGTTAAATATAAATTACAAGTTGTTAAACTTATGCTTTTTTCTTATTCTTCTTTTACAACAAAGAAACTTATGATAGTTTGATGCATGAAAACTTCTATGAAATAGAGTAAAGTGGAGGAAAATACGTACTGGGGTAAAATGTTTTTTTAATGAAATATTAAATTACACAATGTTAATTTACGTTCTGATCTCGTTCTTTTTTTTGTTAATTACTTCGTTAATAAAGTACATTTTAGCAAAAAATTACATTTCTGAGTGTTTAAATTGAAGTCCAAATGTTGATTTGTTTGAGAATACAATTTTTTTTATAGTTTCATGCATGAAAATTACTGTGTATAAACTAGAAAAATCGAATTATTTACAGAAAATCCTGGGATTTGTACGGAATAGAATCCTTTCATTACATTCCAATGAAAAAATTAGAAAAAAATCCAATTTATTTAGTTTTTTTCTTCAACGTTTTACAAAGTAGGAAAAACGGATTTTCGAATTATTAATGTTAAAGAATAGGAAATTCGTAAAAATTTAGCAATCTTCGGCAAAAGTGCAATTGTTTAACAAAAATATTAATGTCGAAGCTTATAAACGACAAGAACTAACTGCAATATATTTAACACTGTTTTATATAAATATAATGAAGTAACGTTCCTTTTTTTTCAAATAAACTGACAACAAAAGAACGTATTTCGATACAATAATAGCCTCCATTTGCTTGTTTTATAAATATAATGCTTTAAATTAAATAAACAAAAACAGTCTGCGGAACAAATTAAAAATGAAGTAAATACATCGTTGGTTCCTGAATCAAAACAAACCAAGAAAAATATTATCAGGAGTACTATTTTGAAGGAAATAAATAATACAATATAATTAATTTTTCACAAAGGCAAATGGCGGATTACAGTTTGCTTTTAGAAAGAAAAACTGTCCAATAATAATCAAATAAAATGAATTTTTTAAATTGTAAGGTTGTTTTTTATTCTTTTTTATTCAAGTTACTAATTTGATTAATTTGAGTTTCTTCTAATATTGCCTTTTATTACTAAAAATTCCGTAATTCCCACAAGGTACCCGTTTTACCCCATCTATGAATCGTAATAGGTTATCTTGGCAAAATAATTATTAAATATATTTATTAACCTCAAAATTAAATAAAAATATACAATTATGTTTCCAATAAATAAGTAAACGGTTTTATAAAACAATTGTAATTTTAATTTTTTTTCAATGACAAATAAGATAAACCTTTTAACATATTCCAATGAAAATGTATACTTTATTTAGCTTTTTTTGCACAGATATGCAAAGTGGGATAAATTGGGTAATCGAATTATTAATGCTAAAACATTGAAAATTCGGAAAAATGTAACGATATTCAACGAAGATGCAATATTCTTCAAAAACAAGTTTATAAATAACAAGAATTATCTACAATATATTTATAAGAATATCTACATACAATCATACAATCTATTTATATGTTAATATACTTAAGTTATATACTTGGTATTTTTTTCATAATAAAACCGTTAACGTCAAAGAAAAAATTTGGCTAACAAAATGGACGCCATTTGGTTGATTCATTAGAAATGACAGAATGTTTCAACACGTTGTTTTAACACTGCCGGTGTCTAAAAGAATGCAAGTCAACTATTGCCTTTTCCTTGTTATTTTAAAGAACGTATCGCGCACCTGTGCGTGGCGGGCAGCGAACGTGTTGAATTTAATAAAAAAAATCATCGTCGGAACAAATTAAAAATAACCTAAATGCTGCATAGATTTCTGAATATAAATAAACGACAACATATATAAGCAGATGGTCTTTTTCGAAGATAATAAAAAAGTCAATTTTTCAAAAGTGCGGATTATAACATGTTTTTAGAAAAACTGTTGCAATGGCAGTCCCTAAATAATCAAATGAAATGAGTATTTAAGAGTTAATGTTTGTTATTTATTCTGTTTTATTCAAGTTACTAATTTGACTAAATTATTTGTTTTAAACGTGCCTTTCACACGAAAAATTCCATGATTTCTAGTGATTACCCATTTTACCCTACCTGTGGACAAAAGTAGGTATAAAAAGAAAATTAAAAATTTAAATATTTAAAATTTAAAAAAATATTATTAAGCCTATTCAAATATAACGTCCAAGAACCCATTGCATAAATACACCAAAAAATTGCATATTTATATATTTTTTAAAGTAAAAACAAGGAATAATTGGCCCTTTGTCTACCCATTTTACAACATAACCGTATCGCATTTAGTTTTCTGCAACCATGTCCAAGAAAATTTTTACAAAATTAACATCTCCCTTTGTTTTAGAAAAATATTTTTGATTTTCAAACTGTATCTCCCATCCCCATTCTCAGTTCCATATATAATCCTCCCAAACTACAAAATATGCTGTTTTAATTTAAAATTTGGCGGTATATTTTGCTTTTCAAGGGGAAAAAAGTTAATGCGTTTATATGTAATGGAAGTTCATTGGAGGGGGGAATGAATATGCAGAATAATATTCTAGACTTGGTAAAAAAATATGGAAAACAATTTCTTACTGATATTAGAAAATTTAATGATAATCTAACAATAAAAAATAAAAATATATATCCTAAAAACAAGAGAGCCATTATAGGTTTATAAGAAAATTCTTTTTGTTTATTCAATACTATAGTTTTTCTAATAAGTATAAAATATAGATACACCCTCTTTTTAAAACATAGGATGTTTATATTAAGACAGGTGAACATTTTTAATTGGAAGCCAGTTGCTAGTGTTATTAAAACATTGATTTTTAATTTTTTTATAGTGTTTAATCTTTTCAAATTATTTCATTTTGTATTTTCAAATTTTATTATTCTTATAGAGGATTGATTGAAAAAAAAAAAAAAGTTCTAATTGATGTTACGTTGCTAATTTTTCAAATCGTGACTTTGTGAGTTAGATATCACAAAAAAGAGTTTGTGAGTTGGAAAACATTTCAATCATATTTCACCTGAATTAAGTTTTTCAAAAATATAGAAGTCATGTTCTACTTATATATTTTATTTTTAAAATTGATGTTGATTTATATTTAAGTATAATATTGTTTTAATTTTCATTTTGTAAATTAAAGACCATCTAATTTGTCATTTAAAGTATATAAATTTTTTTTAAATATATATAATATCAAAATATTTTAATTATGTGAAAGAAATAGTAAATCAAGATATTAAAAAAATCCAAGTAGCCAGAATTTTAATTTTCTCAGTCCGAATTTATTTAGAGCTCTTGCTTTTAAGAATAAATTCAACACCTTTTTAAAAATAACTACTGAAATTTGCGCTAAGTTTCTTGAAATATAGTCTTATTAAATATTTTATCAATACTACAGATATGTTTTGATAATTTATTCTCACGAAACGATAATATATTTTACATATTTTGTGAATTAATTCGTTACAGATGTTTATAAAGAAAATTAGACGGTATATTTTTTTAAACCTTGTTTAATAGTATAATATCTAAAGACTTTTTTCAAATATAAATAAACATTTTAAACTACCTTAATTAATTAATTTAATGCATTTGTTGCAATAGTTTACGTACATAACATAAGATTCCTCAAAGCTCCGAATACACAAACTATTTAGTTAATTTTGCAAAAAAACTTTAAAAATATTTAGTAAATAAATTTATTTAACATATTTTTTTTAATTTTAAAATATCTTTAAAATATATCTAAACAATACCAGATTTATTAGAAAGTTTTAAAAATTAATTAAAATATTTAATTAAAATCAAAATGTTCTATTCAATAAAAACTTGTTGAGGGTTTAAAACATTAGCATTTATTAAAACATTTTCCTGCATTTATTGATCTAATCGATTATAATTTTTTCTGTTATATACTTTTGTATTATCTAACACCCGTGCATTGAATCAATATTTATATTCTAAAAAAATAAATATTTTATGCTGACAAGTCATACGTGATGGCAATGAAAAATACATATTATGGTGTGAGAAAGATTGAAAACACTGTTGAATAGTCTGTTTTTAAAGTAACAGATGCTGTTAATATTTGTATCCATTCAAGTGATTTAAATATAAAACAATTATTTATACAAATCTTGAAAAGTGTTAGTAAAGGTTAATAAAATTCCACGAAAGTTTCCGTAAAATAATGGTTTGTCAAACTGATAAAATTTCTATTGTTCTTTTTCACAAACTTTGTATTGCGAATTAATTTTGTTACAATAGTTTTCAAAACTCTGATAATAAAATTTTTAGCAAATGTTTTCACCATTGAATTTTGTTTAAAAAGTATTTATGTCTCAATAAATCATTATTATAAGACATGGATCAAGACTAATTGATTTAATGCTTTATGATCACTTTTGAAGATAATCGTCAACATTAGCGGACACATAGTCTAACCTATTCCAGATCGGATTTTGAGAACTTCTGGTCAAAAATAGACATTTTTAATGTTGAAAACAATTTTCAATATGAAACGATATCGTTTACAATATGAATTATAAAATAGATAAAATTTTATATAGTTGAAAATATATTTTTAAATGTTATCCTTGAAATAAAAATTTAACAATAGGAATTTCTTTTACTAACTTATATTTATTTATTTATTTATTTATTACAGGAACCACATGCAAAGATTTGTTTTACACTAAAATGTTTCATACCTAAACGAAACAAAGTCGTTTTTAAATTTATCCTAATTACAATCAACGACTTTGAAATTTCCACAATTCCTACTGGTTACCCATTTTTTCCACTTTTAAATAAAAAAAAACCGAAAAGAAAAATAAATATTAAAAATACTTATAATCTTCAGAACAAAATACAAATAAAGGATTTTGTTTCCAATTAAAAGGTGAACATTTTTATAAAACAATTATAATTTTACAGTTTTTTTCAAAAGAGAAATTGAACTTAGAAGTACAAAATCGAGTTTAAAGACCCATTTTCCCCCACCTTACCCCATGCATTGAAAATCTCTAAAATTGAAAACATACTGTTATGCTTTTAGAAGAAATAGTTTTTAATAAAAATTACCATATTTATCTTTATTGCATATTTTTATTTAATTTTCAAAGAAGAAAGAAACTGAGTCATAATATGCTTTCGCTATGAAATTCGTGTCTATTCATATTATCAAAAAGGTGCATGACAAATATAAGATTCAATTTAAAGTTCCAGAACTTGTATGTATTCAGGATTTGTGTAAACATACAAAATGTGATTTTCTTTTGGACAAAAAATATTTGTAGTATTTTCGAAAACGACTTGGCAAATATGTCTGAAACCATTTCACTATATATTTAAACTTCAAGCTATTGTAATTTCTTTTGCACAAACAAAGCAATTCTCTGTGCTTTTAAAGCAGTATTTACTTGCATTTAAAATTGCATTGTTTTATATGAATGTTAAACTACTTTAGATATCTAATACTAATGCAATTTTAAAAATGCATTTCTGTAGTTTAATTGATTTTTATAAAGATATAATTTTCTCTATTGAGATTTTAAAAGTTTTTTCGACACATAAAATGTAAAACTTTCTGTTGTTCATGGAACAATATTATGATGTCTATGGATTACATAAAAAACTCAACCACAATTTCCTATTATTTTCATTAAAACTCATTAAATTGATTTCGATTCGAGAGCCACAACCTTTGATTTCAAACTGCGTAGTTTTCTTTCTAAAACTTACACATCGATTTGTATCAATATTACAATCGGAATTTGGTTCAAGTAGTGAATTTCTTACAAATTCGATATAGGTACATAAAAAAAAATTGTTTTCTAAACAGACAGAATCCAAGAACAATTATATTCATATGCACTTCACAATGTGTAAAATTTTACGTCTCCTTGATATGAATAATAAATATTTAACCTCTTTATATATATACTTAGTACTACAATATTCTTACGAGATTCTTACATTGCTATTTAGTAGTTAGGATTTAAAAATGTTTTTATCTATTATTTTTAATTCGAGAACGTTAATATACTAAAATGAAATCGCAAATACAAACAAAAACAATTTCGTCAAAAGTGTGCAACAGCAAATTAATTTCCTGTTCCTATTTTTTAAAAATTATTACCCTGTAATTTATATACTTATAGCACAATATATTTACATGTAAACTATTTTTCCTTTATGCACGGAATTATGAATATTCAAACAAAAGGTCGTCCAAAACTTTACGACAGGTGCTCTTTCTTTGTGCATTATCACGCTTTGGAGCGGCAATAGTGATTAACGATTAGTTTGAAATTTAAGTTACTACAGATTTTTTTTAAAATTTCAATTTGATAAAAAGTCGCGATTTTCAGGGGGTCAGGGGGCACAATTTTAGCACATTTCGGTTTCCGAAATATGAATTTTTTTTTTTGTCCTTCCCTTCACAATCTGTGGTACGAATTCTCGAACAACCAAGAAGCTCACATGCGTTTTACTCGTTCGTGTAAAATGGGCCCTAAGGCCATTCCACGGTATTTGTATTCTGCTCAACTTTTTGCTATTATTTTCTAATAAGTTAATTAAGGCAAAATAAACCAGTTTTTTAGTGGGATTAGTTTGTTTTCAGTTAAGTTAGTTTTTTTTAAAAAATTGGGGTTCTTTTACGTTAATTGACATATTATAAAATAATAATAAAAAGTTGCGGAGGGGAGACATACCATGGAATAGCCATTAAAGAAATTTCGGGTATAATAAAATGCTATTGACCGTGCTGTTAGACATATCTACCCTCTATAAAATATTTTCTGTTAGAAAAAAAAAGTATGGTAGAAATGTTAAATTGATAAGTGGAATATGTATAAAAGAAATTTAAAGAATGTTTTTAAAAGTTTGTACGCGTACATCACTAATGAGCCCGTAATAATTATTAACAAATGCATTTTTTGTATCCTTAGGAAGCAATTTCAGTTAAATAAAAAGATATTAAGGTTATTTTTTATACAACTTCCTCATTTGCGTGTTTATTTTTCTTACAAATGATAAAACATATTAAAGGATTTAAAAGTAGTAATTAAAATTTGGAAATAAAACATTAGAATTCCAGAAAGAAATAGATCTCAATAATATTGAAAAATATAGTTAAAGAACAAAACAAAATAATACTAAAACTCTTTAGTGACTTTTTTTTTGGAAAAACAAAAAGGAACTGTTTTTTTTATAAAAGCCCTTTTTAATGACTAATTAATTTGTTTAAACTATCCACACTGAAATGCATGTTTTTAAAAAGAATATTCTATTGCTTAACGTAAAAAAATGCATTTTTCCTAATACGAAATAAATGACTAAATTTGTTGCATTAGAAAATATATTCCTTGAACAAAAAAAATTCCGGTACAATCAATTTAAAAAAAAAAGCGACACATTAAAAAGCTTCAAAATAGAGAATAAAACAGCTAAACATCCCTTACTTAAAAATCGGTGGCAAGTTAATTTTTCTTACGTAAAAAAGGTGTCACTGATATGATAAATAATACTTTTCCTATTTATATTTTTTACTTTTATTCTCATGATAGAAAAAGCAACCAAATTTAAATATTCGATGACATGCATGTTGTCTCCTGAAGCATATTTTTGCTGCACAAATTAAACTGTCAAACTGGATTAATAGCTCCGGTGGTGCAAGGCAGCGGGCCGTTACATTATCATCCATAATTAGCCGCTCCGGATTAATTAGCTGTCTTATACGATATGTCTTGTAAAACATCAATCTTAATTTTCAGAGTAATTGTGTGAAGGAAGGTACGAGGGTTCTCAAGTCAACCAGGATCAGGCAGGCCCTTCCTTGCGCTAACACAGATTTCTAATCCGACACTTCGAGTGCTGGGCCATCGAAAATAGGCCCATTTTGACGTATCCGCTCTAATTTGAAAACTGCTGGAGATGGAACTAGTAGAAGATTTATATTTTTACAGCTTAAACCTTTCAATAACCCGAGAACCGACACATAAATAAGAAACTGAATATACTAAGCTGATATTTAGTCTATTTTTAAGTTATATATTACACTGCATAGTTGGTTGAATTAACGTCGTATTAGATCTGCACAATGGGGTATTAGAGACGGTGAACACTTGCCTCGTAATTTCGAAGCATGCTCAGATGACGAGGGCAACACCTAAGTTGTTACTCGGATTACGTGCCTACTCCATAGAGCAGTGGTTCCCAAAGTGGGTTCCGTGGAACCACAAAAAAATTTAGGGGTTCCGCGTGACAAATTTTATTTGATTAAAAAAAATAAGAATGGTGTTTAATATATTCACATTTTCCTCGGAAAGTTTACCATTCCATGTATTATGAAAATTTGATTGCATTGAGTTCAGATACACAATTAGAAGAAAAATTTAGAACAGTTTCATTAACAATATTCTGGTCAGATGTATTCGATGAATATCCAAATTTTGCAAAACAGGCTATTCGAATTCTATTGCCGTTTGCAACCACTTATTAGTGTGAATCTGGGTTTTCAAAATATGTTGCGACAAAACCCAAATATCGTAACAGACTTAAAGCTGCACCAGATATGCGAGTTCAGTTATCAAACCTAACGCCAAATTTTAAGAGAATCATGGAATCAAAGAAGCAGGTGCATTCTTCACATTAAAGATTTTCCGTTTATTTTAGTTTATGTTTTGTATTTTTATTAATTATTTCTATGATGAATTTTTTTTTTTGAGTTATGCTTAATTCAATAAAATCTGAAATACCAAAATAATACTTGTTTCATATAATATCAGATATTATATTTTTAAAAGTCGTTGATTAAAAAATATTCAGGGTTCCGCGATCATTGGAAACAAATTTTGGGGTTCCACAGCCAAAATAGTTTGGAAACCACTGCCATAGAGTACTGGCCTACTCCGATTACGAACTAGCTTTGAATTCTAATAATTTGTGTTTGAAATTGATCTGCGGATCTGTGTGTTTGCGGACGCAACATTAAAAAAAAAATATATTGAAGACATAAAATAAATCCCCGTGAACCACAAAGTATCACACGGGGCTTACATATGTAAGTATAGACATTTAATACATAGGATAATCGTTAATAAAAATAAGTCATATAGAAATCATGTAAAAGAAAAGTTAAAAAGAAAAACTATATTACAAAGTAGTGGTCAAAACCATTACAGAAAACATTGAAAATACTATTTTGGTTAACAAATTGGTAACAATTAGTATGTCGCAACGTCAAGTTTAGCGTTAAAACCGAACATTTCGAAAGTGTAGATGATATAGTTAAATTTTGGTTTTGGTTATGAATTCTCAGTCCTCCATATAATAGAAGAGCGTGCGTTAACTTTTCATTTATTCCACTAATCAGCAGATGTTTGACAATTACAAAAGATGCAGAGAAATGCACAGCTCTTTTACCCGATGAGCTACATTCCATTACGTAAAAAAAATATCACCTAATCCAAAATTGAACGAGATGAAAATACAATCAAATAAAATTTATTAATTATCTCAACTATTTTTGTTATGTGGATAACATAAACAATATACGAGTAATAACATAAATACCTCATTAAAGTACTATTTTACATTATTATCACATATGAATTATCATCAGGAAAGTTTTAGTATTATGGCACAAATAACAGCAAAACTGAATTATTAAAAACAAACTTAAATTTTAGTACGAAATGCATATTTCCAAAACATTTTTAAAATACTAAATCAATATACAAGTAAAAATCTCCAGAATGTCTGGGAAAACTACTAACAAAGTATTTTTACATACTTCCAGGATGAAAATATTCTTCTTCAAAAACCCCACCACATAAATTCACTTTCCAAAATCCCTTTCAATCCCCAAAATCAAATTCAAACTCTGAAAATCAACTCAATTCAAATTCTCCAGATAACTCTCCAACCCGATATTCATTCCCCGCACCTAAAACACCCTACGGGAATCACAAAAAAAAAAGATCGTCGAAAAGCGTATTACCCCTTT
Organism: Troglohyphantes excavatus; assembly: GCA_963932185.1. Taxonomy (NCBI): domain Eukaryota; kingdom Metazoa; phylum Arthropoda; class Arachnida; order Araneae; family Linyphiidae; genus Troglohyphantes; species Troglohyphantes excavatus. The sequence continues at coordinate 26,740,585 of OZ010672.1, read as the reverse complement.
TAACCCAGCCTACATTATCTATTCGCAGCCTAAATATACTTTTAGTTTAAGTGCAGGAAATCTGCAACCACAGTAAAAAGCTTTTACACCTCCACCTTTTACCAGCGTGTGAAGGGGGAGCTATACAGTTTCTTTTTAAAAAATCGGGAATAAAGTCTAGAAGGGGGAAGCATTAATATCGCCCCAATAAAGCGTATAGGCTGACTTTCGGAAAACCCCAAGGGCTGCAATATGAGTTTCAATTTCAGCGCTTCGTGTTTGAGGGAACAGTGTCTTTAGCCAATTTTTCACAAATACCTGGCTTACCTTTTGTTATTGATACTCCCTCGCCGTCGGCAAAGAAATTGATATATACCGCCCCTTCCATCTATATACCATTACGCACAAATATAGCAATATATAGTTTCGCTATCCGAGAGTATGAGATGGGAGAATTTTTCATGGGGAAATATTTCGAGGTTCTGAAGTCAATGAAAGAAGCGATGGGGGAGGGATATAAAAGACGAGAAATGGAGAGGAAAAAAAGGAACGGGAGTGAAAAAAAAAATGTCAAATAAAGTAGCCTGAATGCTGGAGTAACAAACAGAAAAGGGACAGGAAAGTACGACGGATTGGATAAAGGAAGCGCCTTGAACATTGACGTGTAACTGCCAAACCGTCTATCCCAATTGAAAAGCCGAGTCAGCAGAATATCCGAGACTGACGCAAACACAAAATGTTAGACGATACTTCGATTACGTTTTTCTTCTGCTTCTTGGGGCTTTTATTATTACTTGCTTTGCTTTTTCATCTGCTCGCATGACCACATGAATAAGCAGGCCGCTGCAGATCACGTCCGGCCGAAATCGATAGGGGCGCGTACGCACTGGCCACTTTTGAAAGTGAGGGAAGATTATTTTCTGCTGTCGTGGTTTCGAGGGAGATTCGTCGGGTCATTTTGGGGGAGGAGAAGGTCGTTTGGAAGATAAGGGGAGTGACACACGCTCCCACTTTTGTGGTTCGAACGCGTGACAATAAATCGTTCTATACTGCGAGAACATAATTAAAAAAGACTGTACAATATTTGGTAGTCAAAATCAGGGTGGTCGGTTTGTTGACTGGCTGGTTGGTTGGTTAAACAACGTTGCATTAGAGCTGCACAAAGGGCTTTCGGCGACACAGAGTTGAGAAATATTTTTTTTACTCTTTAATTGTTAAATATCAGCAACAAATTACTCTAGATATTTGTTAAACATTCTTTTAAAATAATTATCGTTTCATGTGACGTTATAAATATTTTTGTCATGTATTCAGTCGCAAAAACTTGGGACCTAAGTTAGAAAATTCTTATAAATTGTTTGGGAGCAGATGAAATATTTTAGTATCAATAAATGAAAAATTGTTTTAAAATGCAAAAAATGAATGAGTTTGTCGGAAATTATTTGAGTTTTCCACTTCGTCAAACTAAAATATTTTTTCCATTGAAAGGTGCTCATTTCTACGACAAACTTGATTGAAGGCAAATTTAATTTCATATGTTGAGTGTTCAGTTTCCGTTCTATATGACCTTGTGTAATGAAATTAGAAAGTTTCCAAACATCTATTAATCGTCTATATGTAATATGTCGTTTGAAAATGTGTTTAAAGCGGATTGAAATGTTAATTATAATAGTATATATAATATATTATATATTTAATATATTGTAAAATAAAATAAAAGTCGATTAAACAATTACAATGACTAACCATTTACAATTCTGATGTATTTATATAAAATATTTTTTAATGTATTAAAGTCAGTTTTTGCCACAATTAATGTAAATGAGTAGTTCATACCACGATCTTCAAGCGATTTTTGAATCAGTAAAGTATTTGCCCATAAGAAGTTAAAATAATTGTTATTGTACATATTTTTGCTATATTTTTAAAAATCCTTAAAGGGACTGGGTATCCCAAAATCGATGAAAATGTCAACAACAAAAAATATTTGTTTAAAAAAACGCTTGAACTTTCTAGCATTTTTTCCCGAAATTTCTAAACTATTGCTTAAACATTAATCACATTATAAACGTTGTTTTTTACTCCTTATCAAAGTGCCACATAAAGAAAGTCATAAACCGAATGTAAAAAGGGGGTACATCTAAGCAAAATAATGTCACTTTATCAAAAGATTACTTCTACAGAACTGTTAGAAAGATGTGTGTTCCCTGCCAAACACAAACCACCAACGAAATTGTACACATCAACTAACTCAGGTATCCCAAAGAGACATTTGTCAACAAAAAGCGTGTGTTATGGTTTTTTTGTCAAATTTTGACACAACTAAGAATTATACATATTATGAAAAAGTCTTGAAATCTCTAGGGCCAGACAGGAAATTAATTTACTGAAACTCTGTATGGTGATTGATTTGCATAAAAACAATAGAAAAAAGGCGGCGTGCTGTAAAATCTCTTATTTTGCAGTACGCTGCCTTATCAGGGATTATGCACTCAAACTTGTAAAGAATGCAATTGCAAAAAGAGAAAAGTAATTTAACGAAACACAAGGCGTCACTTATGCTGCAGAGTGCTTTAATTTTACAGCGAGTGTGATGTGTAAAACCTACAAATTTTCAGTTTTCCCTGCAAACTATATAAAACTCTGCAGTCAATTTTTTTTTCATAATTTTCAATAGATGATGGTTTGTAAAAAAATCATTACAAGAATAAAAAGTTGCTTGGCAATCAGTCATTTAATTGTGTTTTTTTTTAATTTGACATTACTAAAAGTTACATTGTTATTTAAGGTTGCAGAAAAATAAAATAATAATTCTTTGTCATTAAATTTACATAATTTTAAGGACATACATAAGTAATTTATGACAAAATATTTGAGTTAATTGAGATATTTATAATAAATTATTTTCAATACTGAAATCTTTAAATGTATTTTTCTCAGCTTACTGTTTTTGTAAACATACAAATACCTAAAATACAAAAATACAAAGAATTTTCATGGATTGTTTTTTACGTGTACACAAGATTATATGGAATACAATTATTGATGGAATTAGAAAAATATTAAAAACAATTCATTTAAAAATTAAAACGTATAAGATTTATTGTTTTTAGGAAAAAATGGCTGATTTTTCATTTACTATTTTTTTCCCGCCTAAAACAAAAAAATTACAAAATCCGATCCCTAAAGTCATTAAGCATAAATCAATACAGCTTTAAAAATAAATTCGATAAAAATAAATAAAACCTGAAAGAGAAGAAACATTTTGACAAATGCCTTAAACCTTCAAAAAATTAACAAAATATTAATTTCAAATAAATTTCTTCTAAATATTTTTTTCTGAATAACTTATATCTAAACATAACACAAATATTTATTTTATATCAAATTATAGAAAATAATTTGTGGGGTACCAAGTATCATTAGATTTGAAAAGAACTGTAAAATGGAATATTTTATTAACTTAAAAAAATTATGTTCATTGGTATTAAAACTCTAGGGCATGAAATCCCGATCTAACCATCAGCGGGCTAAAAGAATTTCATTTTATATCCTAGTAGAATCTGCTACTGGGATAAAATGATCTCATTTTTAAGTTGACATTTAAGCTATTCACCAGTAATAGTTTAACAAATTCAATTAGTTTATTTCGTGTAATTGAGGAACAAAAAAATAAGAGCGACAAATTCTAAAACACTCTTATTCAGGCTTCTAATCCATCCAAACAATGTTCCTGATGCAGAAATTTAAAAAAATTGCCCATGTACATTGTAAATACAAATACATTTGACTGATTTACAATTTGTATAATTTAAAATTAACATTACACACTAATAGGTACACAAAATGAGTTTAATTTTTACTATGAAATTCTAAAATGTTATATAAAACATAAACCATCCGGACAAAATCTCCTCACTCCAAAAATACGTTTTATTTGAAAGAATTATTTTATAGAAAAAAAGAAACTCCATAAGTTCAGAAAACTATTATAACTATTATAGTTTATAAAATTTGGTTTAGTTACAACAACCTTGAAGTTAACATGCAATATAAAAAAAATCATTCCATCGCTACATGGTATTTCACTCCATCAAACGTCTTTATAAAAGCCAGTCTATTTTTCATGTTAGCTCGAGTCTAAATCTCCCAACAGACTGTCAAACGTGTCGCAACTAGAATTTCAACTGGAGCCGCGAAGCATTCCTCGCTGTAAATTTTATATCCGAAAGGTCCATATCAAAGAATGCACTTTTAGTGGAAACTCCCTCGAGGATGCCGCTTGGATTTCACAAGTCCTCACACCAAGTGACCAGACAAAAAAATTCAATCCATCCAAATAGACCCATAAAAAATAGAGCGACGTTGAGAAAACCTTTTTCTCAAAAAGCAGATGAAAAAAGATAACTATAGACGTATTTCTTTAACCTTTTTCCTTGAGAGATGCTAAAAAGTCGGACATCACAAAGTAAATAAAAATGACTCTCAAAGTGGCGACTGCAGAAGTCGAGACACAGATTGTCTATAAACCAAATCCAATCAAGGTTGGCAGGAAAGAATGTAGGCAGCGTTTTATCCGGGATCAGGATTTTGCGGCAATTTTTCTGCCGAGTCCCTTGGGGCATCTTTTGAAGGGGACTAAAACAGATTTTGCTTAAGCCCATTTCACGCCACTCCCGTAATATTCAAAAGAAATTTCCTTTTTTTTTCCCTCGATGTCACTTCTTATTCTGTTACGAATAATTTTCTGTACGGCTCAAGCATTTGCTGGCCTTTCGAAGGGGATTGCTCGGGGAAGAAGACGACTTGGGGGAAATGTCCAACAATATCCACGTGTACAGAGTGGTACGTAAGGGAAGATTTTTAGCTTAAACAAAATTGTTGGGCAAAAATATCAAGTTAATACTTTCAAGTTAAGTAACTTTGGAACGTGGAAAACATCAAACTTCCATAACTCTCGTGAAAAGTCTATATTATAAAAACGTTCATTCGATTTAATAGCTATAATTTTTCAGTCCAGGATATCACAATAGGTGTTGCTAAATATAGTATCGATTAGGCCGATTGAAATGAATATTAGGAGTAAATTTTTTGTTAAACAATGTTATTATTATATTAATTTGAAGATGTATCAAGGAATAAGTTTTAAATCGTTTTTAAAAACGTTAATAGTACATTATTAGTTTTTTTTAAAAACAGCTGTTGCAAAATTTAAGTGAAAATTTCCTGATAATTCTCGACTTTTCATATTTCTCTTCACATCTGGAATTTTTTTTTTACCCTTCTATTATGATCCCTCTACTTATATCCCTCTATCAATATAATTCAACCAAACACATGAGAATCTTTGAAAGAAAAGATATATTTTCATATTTTTAAATAATTGTGTATAATTATTTTGCATAAAAATGTTGTAAATTAAACAAAAAATTTGTTTATGCACTGTTAAAAATAGGTATTCAAAAATAAGTAAAATTTACTAATTTTTGAATACATTCGATGCTTATCATGGCTCCGAAGACAAGTTTCGATTTTGAAAAAAACATGTACTTAAATATGAGTACAATGGGTAAAAATGAATACAAACTACAGATGCTAGCCTGCATAGGCAGCCTTCATAAATCCCTTTCAATAAATATCGACAATTACAACAAAGACTTACCGGGAATCGAACCCAGACCTTCAGGTACCGCTGTCCAGAGCTTTATTCGTTAACCAACCAGGTCGACGTGAAGAAGTTATAAACAGAAGTAAAGTTAAAAAGGTGTGCCAAAATAATGGGAAGTAAGATAATTCAATTGTAATACCTCAGTTTCCATTTAAGCAATCGACATCAAATAATGTGAAAAACCATCTACTGAACAAATATTTTAAGTTTGTCAGGTAACTTTGTTAAAGTGGCTTGAACATAAGCTGAGATTAGCAATATTAAATCACACTGCTCATTTTTGTGAAAGTAAGATTACTTAAATTTGAGTACGTCATCGCTCATTTACGATGCAATTGTACTCAAGGAAAAACGAGTAAGTTCATGAACTCATTTTTAAGCACCTTTTTTTTGCAGTGTAGATTTTATTTTGGGGTGTCCTGTAGACGATTGATAGGCGCAGCCACGGGCTATACTAAGAGTGCTTAGCACTTCTTCCTCTAATACAAATATTACTTAATGTGAAGAGTTTTCAATTAATCTGAATCGATGGAATATTTTACGGCATTATTTTCAATAATAGAATAGGTGTTTTGTTTTACCATATATTTAGAAAAAAAATTCATTATAATATATTTTTATATCTTATAAAGTCCTTTGGGAAATTTCTAGCAAGATTTTTTTCATCGACTTCAATGACATTAACTCTAAAACTAAGGTACGTTGGCATAGGACTTATTATATATAAAAAAAAAATAGCAGCACTTAGCAACAGGATGTATCATATACTCATTACCGTTGTTGGCCTTAACTTTTAGTCTCGCATCACATGAATACTAGGAATGTATATAACTATAAAAAATAACAAACGTAGCAAATTAAACACGAAGAATCTTATAACTTACAATTAAAAATAAACTGTTTGAAAATGCTTTTCTTAAATTGATCGTTTATGGGAGAGTTTCTATTACAATGCTTAATCAGTTTGATAGAAATTGCGGAGTAGAATGTATGATTAGGCGATTGGGTAAACAAACTAATGTCTGCATTATACCTCAATATCCATAACACATAATTCTGAGTGATTCGGAATTTCAAACTCAATTATGCTATGCGATTTCATCCAGAATGATTCTACTGAATAATTTAAAAGATTTATCGCTTAAAGCTTACTTAGTCCGTGTATAAATGACTTTCAAATGATATCTGGTTGATGACACCCTTTCATCAAATTTAATTATGGTCATCTAATGAGAAAGAGCATTCAATATAGGTTCGTGATTTGCTTTACACTCTTGAAACCCGCCGAGTTTCCTGCAATTTTTTTTTTGCAAACGCTAAACATTTATGTATCGATATGTTAAACGTAACGTTAAAGTAACGCTCAGCTACTTTTTTTTGCTACCGCACAGCAAAAAAACGCTGTGTGTGTCAGTCTATAGCAGCAGTTCCCAATTAGCATTACGACACTGACCCCTAGCAAAAACAAGTAGTACCGGGGACCCCCCCCCCCCCTCCTTTATCATATATGCTCATAGAATTCCCCTCCGCCTTCTAGGCATACATATGTTTCAATATTGTTTGAACATGAAAATGACGGGAAGAAAAATTCTGAAATTAATTTTATATTATCTTATAATTTTACGTAGCTTTTACTATGAATATGAACCCAAATTTACTCTCACCAAATGCATAGAAAAAAATACACCAACAATTAGAAATTTAATTACTTTTAGTCTTCTACTTGCACATTTAACACTCATTTAAGCACATACAAACATTGCAATAGTCACTGAAGTTAGTTACTGTGCAGATTTTCGGACTGTATGAGATAAGTAAAATCTTTTATTTTAATTCATAATCTTGTTCAACTTTAGCTACAAGCTTAATATTTTCACACAAAATCAGCTTGAATATTTAGTTTGTTACGATATTTGTTTTTCATGTAACATTTTGTTTGTGACTCCGCGGACACCCCTAACATCGACCGACGGACCCCCGGTTTTCCGCGGGCCACCTTTTGGAAACCACTGGTATATAGTATTGTAGTATACATCATAATTTAAAGTTGTGACCCATTATTGTAATTTATTTCGTAAATGAATGGTTTACTATCCATCGCAAAATATCTCATATCGTAAATGAATGGTTATATCTTCACATGTCAAAATATCTCATATATGTAGATATATATCTCATATTGATCATTTAACAATCAGTTAACGTTAAAAAGATATATTATAGTAAATCAGCAAGGTCAGTACAAATTCTAACTACTTGAGTATCAATGTGAACTATTTTACAGTTATTTCATAGCTGTTCAAAATTTAATTGAAAACATTGGAAGGATTGGTAAAATAATTTAATCATATATTGATATCTCAATTTTCTTAGTATTAAAAACTTGAATGTTTGTATTATTTAAAGAAAGTAAAAAAATATACTACTGATTACAATATAAGCAAGATACAGTTTGTCGAATGTCATAAGGAGGGAAAAAGTGAAATCAAAAGGATTGACCTATTTTAATGAATTTCTCTACATTCGTTCGATATCAAACAAGTAAGAAAGTTTGTCATAAAGCATAAGTTTTTTTTATATTCGTTTTTCACAATTTTTCCATATTTTTATGTCACATTTTCGGATCAATGAATGTTATTTAAAATAATTACCAAAATATTTAGCATGTTATTAAAAAGTAGCTTTTATGTTAAACATTTTTAAATCATATTTTAACACAAATATTGAAACCGGTATACATTTAAAAATTCAAAATATTACTACCCAGCTAAATACAGTAAATTCGAAATAAAGTTTCAGCTCAGGGTATGTGTATAAAGGATTTGATGTTAATTTTGCTATGTAACTCTAAAAATAAACCTCTACAACGCATTTTGAATTTAAAATTAATCTGATACTTTTAAATGTAGTATTTTTAAGCAAAGAAAATATTTGCTTGCAGAAGTCTAATATTTCTTGCAGAAGTCGTTTCTAATTGCAATCGTTAAACTTTCGCAAATATAAAGTTTCAATTTTCAGTGAAATTCATTAGAAAAAATAACTCCCTGCACGGTTAGACAAAAACACTGTTTTTTTTTACCCTAGCTTATTATTTTTTGCTTCATTATAATTTTTTTTTCTTGTATAAAAGTTGTATTTTATCATTTCCTCTTATCTACAAAATCGTTTTTATAGCTTTACACCCAAGAGATGATATGCCATACACAAACAAAATATTAATTAATGGGTATGCTCTGATTACTAAGAAAAAATTGAGTATTATTTTAAAAAAGGTTTTAGTAAAAAAACATTTAAGGATCGTCTAAAAATAAAAAAAAAATCGAATAAGGTTACCTTGAGGCATGGAATCGAAAGCTTAACTTATTAATTTTACAAAGTATTTATGTGCTATAAATAATTCATCTCATTTTCTTACGAATTTATTTTTAAAAAACGCACTGTGGAGACCGCTAAGCCATACGAATCGAGAAATGTCACGCGGAGTACAATTTTTTTTTTTACAAAAGAACCATATTTCTACATAGTTTTTCGAGAAAAGTTAAGTTTGAAATACATGTCTAAAACTTAATGATTTCCCTTGCAAGACATAATTAAAACCTTTTTTTATGGTATATAGTTAGTGAAAAGCGTTTTTTATGCACACAAAACAAATTTACTTAACCAATGCATTTTCTATTTTCGTTACAAATAAGGAAGGGGCCCTAATATCGACCACTTAAGCCATTATTTCAACTTAGAGGACTAACCCATTTGTCAAAGAAAAGTTATAATTTATCTATTATACAACTTGTAATTCAATTTAATTTTTGGAAAACAACTCGAACTGATCATTTTGACACATCCCCAAAAATTATTGTTGTGTTTTTTGAGACATTTTTACAATTAAAAGAGTACTATCGCCTACAAAACATCCCATTCTAAAATAGGTTAAAATAAAGTTTAATTCATGTTATGATCATACTTTCTTTATTAATTTGTAAAACAAGACAGCTTTTTAGAAATATAGTTAACGTACCCTTTTAACACTTTTCCTAAATATAATATCAAAATAAAAAAAACTTAGAAGCATTTCGCACAAACGCAACTAACTGTTTGTTCTCTTTACTTTCTTCTTATCCCATTGTTTGTGAGACCATTTTGTTACAACAATACACACTTTAACCATGTTTCTCTTACGGCGATAATGGGAACACTCATATTTGGAACAACCTAACTCACACACATGATGGTCTCCATCTTCGGAATCGAATCGCAAACCAAAAAACAAACTACACCAAAATGTAGCCTATTACAGTTGTGGGGTTCACTTCATCTACCCGATACTCCTGCTTAGGCGGGAGTGATCACTTTAGCCTGACCGGCAGAGTATCGGCGCAGCAAGCCGAAGTTCCTCGGTTCAAAACCGAGACTAGCCAAGTAGTGCATAATGCAGCAGTAATTAGCATCGCGCTACAATTGGTGACTTCCGGACAGCAGATCAACGCAATCTTCTATCAAAAATGCAACACCGAAAAAAAATGCAGCACAAGAGATTCGCATCAACCACTGCCACGTGAGAACACTTCACGGGCATCTCAATCCTTCGTTCCTCCGTCCGACTCACTAAGAGGGGGTACTGTGGGGTTCACTTCATCTACCAGATACTCCCGCTTAGGCGAGAGTGATCACTTTAGCCTGACCGGCAAAGTATCGGCGTAGCAAGCCGAAGTTCCTCGGTCAATACCGAGCCCAAGTAGTGCATAATGCAGCAGTATTAGCATCGCGCTTCAAGTCACTATCACTGCCTTAAATGATATAACATTATCACTTGAACCTTATTGATTATATTAAAAGTAATGAAACATGTTTATTAACTCCCCGTACACAAAAATCAGTAAAAATTCCTAGAAAAAAAGAAGAAAAAAGAAACGCAAGTAATTCTTGCTTCCACAAACAACTTCTGAAGGGGAAAACTGTTTCCCTCCATGGTTTCTTCCAGTTGGTAGTGACCTGCAGTTACTTCACTAATCAAGAAAAAATCTAGATAGGCGATATTAGAAACATAGACGATATTTGGGCCCCTTACTTTTCATCTAAGTAGACAAGTGAACAAACTTGGAAAGATTTTTTAAATATTATTTGGGAAACTAAAAAATATACAATACATTTTTTTAAAAAAAACTTCGAATTCAAATGTCAAAGGGTCATATGAAAATCAAATTACGTGAAACTTTTAGGTCTCCCAGTAACTGAATATTACGCAGATAACACCACAAGATCTGACAAATGAAATAATAATGTTTTTTTTTTTAAATTAATTCAGAAAAAAAACACAATTCCCTTGCAAGAACTTATCTTTTTCTAAAAATCCGATACATGTTCACAAAATTCGGAAAATTAAATATCGAGTCCATGTATAAATATAAAATTGCAAGTATTCGTGAGTACAAGCTTCCGATTGATGAAAAATATCACATATTTTCTCATAAAAAACCTTTATATTTCATTTCCTTGAGTATTTGTTTCAGTTTAATTTATATCCCGAAAGAATCATGCATAGGTTCTTAATTAAAAAATAAAATATTTTTTGTAAGGAAATAATAAAACAAAGCAAGAAAGGGATGGGGGAAAGGGTATTTTTCATTTCGCTCCCAGATAATAGAAATTTTTATGAATATTGAAATGAAAAGTTTTTATTCTTTTCTTCGATTACTTCTGAAGTGCGGCCGCTTTTCGCCACAGTTTGTATCCGAACGCTCGTTGTCGTTGATCACAAAGTGACTGGGATACATTTTTCAAGAAAGTAATAAAAATGAAGGGCAGTGAGGGAGATGGGTGGGAGAAGGAGGAGGGGAGGGTGCTCCGCAAAAACTTCAGAAGCACGTGGTATAAGCATTGTTGATTGCACGGATTGCCTTCAAACATAAACATATAAATATAAAGGAATATTTTTCAAGAAAAATATAAAGAAAAATGTAATTTGAAATGAAATAAAAATTGCTTATATTCCGGGATGAAGTAAAAAATGAGTTGGTTATAAAAGAAAATAAAGTATCTCTTGTACCGTGCTTCCAATAAAATTTTCGGTTCTTTAATTCTTTGTCATTTCCAGATAATGTAAACATTCCTTGCTATTTATCATTTAAAATTGGCTTTTTTTTTAAATATCGGGGATACCTTTTTTATAATTTCATCGTCCATTTCCTTCTTGTTATGAAAAAGCATATGAAACAGGTAGCAATAACAATACCAATAAAAACAACTCCCTATTTCGCATTTGCCTTAATGGACTTTGATGGTACTTTCCAATTACCATCCCGAGTCGCCAAAAAATCAGCTCAAATAAAACAATTTACAAAGCCACGCAATTAACGGGTTATTAAAACAAAAAGGGGGAAAAAAAGCACGGCAATCCCAGAATGAAAGCTCATCTTATTTTCAGCGGTATTTACCGCCATTGCATTATTTTCCCACAATGAGTTTTCCAGTGATGAGACGCGAAATGGAACAATTCATTGATTAAACTTTCTTGCTTTCAGGGTCACCGAGTGTCTTATTTGGTGGAATTTTCAGCTTTTGGGGAATGTTTATTAAACCCGGGTTTTGTTATGAGAAACTGGGAAATGTGATGGTTTTAATAAGGAGGAAGAACATTCATTCTTTAATAAAAGAAGCCAAGGAGAGCACCTTTTGTTTAAACTTTCCCTGTGGGTTCCGTAAAATGAAATTTCAAGAAAGTAGGGAATATAGTTTTCTATTGTGTTTGTTGATATCACTATTAAATATTTTACGTAGTGTGTATGTAGGAACTCGAAATAGATATTTAGTTAAATTCGCAAACTTCTTATTAAAAGTCCCTTGTGGAAATGAGCAGCTCTCAACCGATTCGTATTTCTATATCAAAAACAAATAAATTAAACTTTAGAAATATAATTAAAAGTGCAATAATAGTGAAATAGATTACAGTTTGTCATTCCATATCAAAGATATATACAAAACAGGCTATTTTAGTCCAATATTTTTAGATGATAAAGCATTTTGGATAAATAAACAAGTAGTAATAGTTTCTGTGAAACCAAAGTGAAAATTTTGACTAAAAATGGCATTGCTCGTTTATGTCAGTTCTTTTTTTCCCCTGAGTTTTTAATTTCATAATCAAAGCCTTTTGCATTTGACTTTACACTTCTTATGTGTATAAATAAAATAAAGTGATAAAAGTTAATTATTACTTGTTCACATATTTATTTGGGAAATAGCGCAATATATTAAACTAGCGAACAAAGACTTTATTTGAGTATTAATTTATATAAGTATAAACTCATGGAGTATCTGTTACTTTAAAACCAAAACTATTTTTAATTAGACACTGTTATATATCTTACTATATTGTCGTTCTATCAAAAAAATCGTGCAATTCAACTTTAATCACCTTTCCAAATATCATATCTACTTGAAACTTAGAATATTTCGTAACCCTAATAACAATCGATAGTTATCCATAATAATTAGTAATTAATAATTTATACTAATAAAAATGAATGTTTTTTATATTGAACAGCGGTAATCGATTTCTCGTTATCAGCACATTGCTTTGACTACGTATAAATGGAAATGCTTCTTCTGGTGGAATAGTTTCACAGGTAGCATTACAAATTAATATTATGATTTTAAATTTCAATAATACAACCATATTGTAAAAATGGGCTTGTTGACTACTTAAAATGCATTAAAAGTGCATATAAAAATATGTTATGTATATAATGCAATATGCGATTTTATAATTTATTTATCTTTATTATTAATATTTTTATTATTAATATTTTATTATTAATATTTTTATTATTAATATTTTATTATTAATATTTTATTATTAATATTTTATTATTAATATTTTTATTAATAATATTTTTATTATTAATATTTATATTATTAATATTTTTATTATTAATATTTTTATTATTAATATTTTTATTAATAATATTTTTTATTGTTAACATTTTTATTAATATTTCTAAGTCTTTGAATTTAGTAGACTTTATTACTATTCTCAATAAAATATCCGACATCAGAAATTTCAGGCAAATAAATATTGATAAAACACTGTATTATTTTAGTTTACAAATTAATTGTACATTTATTATTCAAATGAAAAGAGTAAAGGATTCCCAGTAGATGTTATAAAACCACTTTTCTATTTTAATTTATTGTAGTCTTTTTAGAATAAAGCTCATGTGCTCAACCGAAAGCAATCAATTTTATTCGTAAGGCTATATTTTCACTCAAGGTGTTCATTTTAGCTTCAACTGAAGCAGAACTCCAGACTTCAATCAATTCGCAAGCAGTTTTAAAGAGCGATTTCGTGCGCTTTTATGGCGCTTTGAAACAGAGTTAGGGGCCGCGTTTATTAAAATTGTGGTTGTAATCTTCTAGGTGGGAAAATTTCGGGATTATTTATGGCAGGTTGTCAAGGGGAAATAATTCAAATGGAGTAAAAATTGCTTTGAAGGATGACCCATTTTTATCTACCTGTGCTGAAAAATGATTTTCTTGGACCTCCACTTTTCAAACAGATTCATAAAGGATGTGTAATTTAAACTCGAACATGCTAGGATTGAAACGATTCCGTGGTTACCGTTCCGAATTTAATGTATTAGAGATTTGATGGATTTTTAGGATAATGGCGGCAGATTCCTGTGAGAAAAGCCAATTTCAATTTGGTTCCATTTTTATTGGTTGTTGAAAATTTATGATTTGCATATATGTTATTAATGTATAAATTCAACGTAGTTTATGTATAAAAGACAATAACAAAAAAGAAAAAAAATATTAATTTTGTAATGTTATGAATGAGTCTATAACATATTCGCATATATTTTATTTTTAGATACCAGTTTTAAAGGCCATAACGTTTTAATATTAGCTATTTTTGAAAAAATTATTGTTTATTAAAAACTTATAACTTTCATGGCGTTGGCGTTTAAAGTGAGTTAAATCCACCGGGGACCAAACTTAAAATTTTACCAGTTTCAAATTTTAAGGGAATATAGCCCTCTACAAACCGCTAAGAATTTCAAAATAAGTTATATTTCCTTTTTATAATGCTTTTTAAATTTGCAAAGTATTCCAATAAAAATGGATAACACAAAACTGGCTATATCGTCGAATCAACTTTTGTGGATTTAGCCCTCATTCAACGCAAATACATCATATAGTTTTAACATGAAAAAACTAAATACAGGAAAGAATGCAATAATATAGGCAAAATAAAACGGTCATGAATCAGGAAATTAAAGAATAATGTACTCCGAAACTTTTCATGGCTTAATTGTTTGAAGGCTTTATTACTTGTAGCCAGTTTACTTCTTAGAAATAAAAAAAACACTTCGCATCGAAAAGGAAGATTTAATTGAGCAGTATAATGCTTGTAAGCATGTTTTCAAGTTTTCGTTTGTACTTTCTGCAGATCAATACTCTCTATTCTCAATGCCATAAGTTAAATATGGTGATATCTCGTTAATAATTTAAAATAATACGCCCAATTACGAGTAACAATTGCATTTATAATATCAAAATACAACACGATTATCTTCATATATATTTAAAAACCTATCATATCCATCTCTCAAAAAAACCATAATAAATATGTCAGTGTTTGTAGAAGTAAACGACACAAATTTATTTTAATTACCTTTTACTTATGCTATCACTCTTAATTTTAGAAAGCTCAAAAAGCACACTACAAATAATAAAAGAACAATTTCTTTAAAATTTTGTATACTAACTGAAATAAACCAAATTGGAAATAATTAAATCAATTGTTCCTAATCTTCAGATAGCCACATACTAAAGATTTGTAAATAATACTATTATCTTGTAATAAACTTAAACATATTTAAGTCGGTGGTAAATAAAATTTAATATCATATGAGTTTTCAATAACGAAATTACTTTAGTAATTAATTCATAAATTAAAAAAATTCTATCGTGCACTTAAATTTATTTTATATTTATGATTTTATATTTTCATTCAAAATATTATGCATATCTGTCTAAGTAATCTTAGCAATTTTAATATTCCTAGCCAATACAATGGTATATTTAAAAACGACTTAAAAATGAAGGCATATTTCCTTTAAAGTTGGAAGTGGAGTATTCTCAACAACTTTTTATCTTTCCAAAACACATTTTTAATCCAAACTATATAAACAGACTGACAATGGCGCCATCAAAATGAAAAAGTACTTTCTTCAACAGTATATAAATAATTCATGTCTGATTAATAGCTATAATAATCAAAGCAAACATGTCAAAGTGTAAAGATAGAGTTCTTATGAATAAAATTCTGTTTTCTTTAGAGCAAATAAGTTTTGATTTCCTATTAAGATTTCTTGAATTCTTAAGTATACAGTATACATCTTCTAAACCACAGCTACCTCTATTGACTACACAGACGAAAAAAAAATATCTTAGAGTTGGATATAGCTCCGCCGTCGAATTTAGACACTTCTCAAATTATAGCTAATAAATATATTTATAGAGATATCAAAAGATTCCTTTTCATAAAATATATTTTACAGAAAAATTAAAAGATGTCTAGACAAACCACAATTTGATGACAATGGCCGTTTGTTTTTCATATTAAATTTCATTTGTAAATAATGCATTCATACAATCGAAATAAAAATATAAAATCCATACCAAATTGCAAAGAAAATATAGTTTAATATATAAATAAATTAGGTTATTAAGTAAAAATATAATTATATAGCATTTATAAATTTATATAATTTGAAATAAATGCTGAAGAGTTTTTATCTCCTACAACTTAAGTACTAATAAAAGTATTTCATCAAGAAAAATGCTAATAAATTATTGAGTGGTTTAAAAATTAGTTTTGTAACACGCCAGAAACACTAAATTTTAAAAATTCGCAAAAAAAAAAGAAAATTTTCATTAAAAAATTATATACTACCTTTTTTTGAGCAACAAACAAAAGTTCATTTTCATTGGTAATCAATGAAAAATCACTCCTTCCTTTTATATAAGTATTACCTTAAAAGAAAAATTCTAAATATATTCTTTACAGTAGCTATTTAACAGAATATTATCTCCCGGTAATTGGATAAATAGTAGATGAAAGCATAGACTCTACTGTGAAAGTAAACCACATTTAAAAATCACAATTTTCAACACAGCATTAGTGTCGATTGGGCTAGCAGAAAAGGTTCGTCCACTAACAAATGATCGATTTCCCTGAATCTTTATTACTACAGCAAGCATAAATATTCTCGCAGATGATCTAACATCGTAAAACTGACGTATATGCATAAAAAAGAGGAAAACAGATTTTTATTGTTTTATTATCATCGTAGGCTGAAACATCAGAAAATCAATAACCGCTACGAAGAAACGTTTACCTCTTACATAGGCTTTTTATAAAGCATAGGATCCAATTTATGGCACCACTCTTTTACCATTTTGCGTGTGTTTTACTGTTTAAGTCCAATTTATTGAAAATAAAAGGAATATAAAGTGTTTTTGGTGGTTAACATTGCTCCTGTATGTCTTAAAATAAGCTTTATATATATAAAAGCTTAGAATGGCTCAAACTTATTCTATTGGTATAAAATTTAACAATCTCTGTAACAAAATTGTGACAATCTTTATACAAAATTGTTAAAAGCTTTATGATAAAATTGTAATGAATATTTATAATAAAATTGTAATAATATTTATAATACAAATTTATATATTTATAGTACAAATTTAAATATTTATAATACAAATTTTAATATCTATAATACAAATTTTAATATCTATAATACAAATTTAAATATTTATAATATTTATAATACAAATTTAAATATTTATAATATTTATAATACAAATTTAAATATTTATAATATTTATAATACAAATTTAAATATTTATAATATTTATAATACAAATTTAAATATTTATAATATTTATAATACAAATTTAAATATTTATAATATTTATAATACAAATTTAAATATTTATAATATTTATAATACAAATTTAAATATTTATAATATTTATAATACAAATTTAAATATTTATAATATTTATAATACAAATTTAAATATTTATAATACACATTTAAATATTTATAATACAAATTTTAATATTTTTAATACAAATTTTAGTCTTTGTAATAAAACAGTAAAAAACTATACTAATAAAATTGCAGAAGGGGGGGGGGGATTTAAAATCAGTAATTAAATGATATTTGAAAAATAATCCTTAACTTTCTAATTAAAGTCCTTGGAGCTAAAGTTAAAACCAAAGACTTAGTATAAATCTTAAGAAAACTAATTTATACAAAACAAAATAAAATGTGAAGAGTTAGACCATTAAACGTCTAATCTCCAAAAAAATGTGCGTGAAAAGATTGCCAATAAAATTAAACAAAAAATTGAATTTAGAATAAAGCTGTGTGGTAGCTCGAACCGTAGTCATAACAAGAACTTGCAATATATAATAGCACCGTAAAATATTATTGTGGCTATATATTTCAAAAACAATTCAGAATATTGTTTCGCATTGAAAAGGAAGATCTGGTTTATAAATATATTGTTTTGATACTTCAGTTGCAATTCTCATCATATTGAACCAGCATATGAATCCTCAATGTAGTATGTAAATTTGCGATTAGAATTTTAATCTCGCAATTAAAAATAATGTTATAAACGAAACAGTTAGCAAAAATGACGAGGAGTTTTGAAGTAACTCAGCTCTTATCTCATACTCCTCTCCCCCTCCCCTCTTCCATTCCCCTAATATTTCAAAGTTAAAAATCATTAAAAAATATTGAATATCTAATTACAAAAAAAATTTTTAGTTAAATTCTGTTAAAACATGCTTCGCAACTCCCTAAGAAAGAAGTACACGCGAAAAAAAATATTTTGAAAAGAAAATCCTGCTTTGGGCTCATTTTTAGGCATGCACTATTATTAAAAAAAGCACAAATTAAAACAATTAGTTGTTTTATTTTTCTAGGAATCTACTAAAAGGATTGATACTTGCATTACAGTTTTCCCACCACTTTTCTAAATAAGCTTTTTACATAGGTCAATGACTATATCAAACTAACATTAGTAATAATAATTTATTATAATAAGTTTTTACTATAACTAATTATGAACCTTTATTTAATCATTTAATCTTTCAAAAGAATTGTAGTTGGTAATTTTACATGTCATATCTGTGAAAGTTGATTTAAATTAATTTATAACAATAGTATTTTCCTTAAACAAAAATAAACCTTTTTTGGTTTAAATTCTTGAATAGAAAAAGAAACAAGAGACTTAAAAAAAAAAGCCATTTTCATCTCAATCCCTACGAATATTTTTATCTCTCGATTAAAATTCATATTTTGATAATTAAAATCCCCATCTCACAACTCCAATGAATCTAAGATGTTAGTAGCTTTTTATTGAATTCGACTCTTAACCAAATGGCATTTTAAAATACCATCTACTAGAAAAGTCAAAGTCTACCGAATGTATCTGCAACCGAAAAGAACTGAAAAGGCAGATCTGATTGAAGAGCCAACTGCAACTCGAAAGAAAAACAGTTGTCGCTTACCTCCACAAGTCAAAGTGTCATCTCAATCCTCGCTGGCACGCGCTAAGCGATGACAAAGCTTGACAAATTGGTTTGCAAAGTACATTGGTTGCCGACGGGGAACAAACAAGCAATTACGATGTTGGGGGGATAGAAATCAAATCTTTTTGAACAAGTTTTGTGTGAAAAGTCGCCGAAAGAAAAGGCTGCAACGGGCTTAATATTTGATCTTACTTCTGGATTTTAAGAAATTTATCGTGTTGGAAGAAGTTTTTGGCAAGATTTACCAATTTATTTCGGAGTTGAGTTTCGGAGTCATTACCGTTAGAAGCACTCGCTGACGGAATTTGAAAAGTTTATAAATGATTGAAGTTTCTACCGAGTAAATGGCATTCAATCGCTTTTTCTCTTTAATTTATTTGTAGTAGTCCACGGTAGAAACTCAGTCTTGTTAGCAAAACTAAACATATTAAATATTTAGGATGACATGTCTGAAGAGAGATGAAATACTACAGGTGATAATAATTAATTTCCGCTTTAATGAATCATTTCAATGACATACATGTTCAATATACGTACTTATTAAAAAAACATTATAAATGTATTCAATAAAAACGTTAAATATAAAATTAGAAAGAGCTCTTAAATGTAGTTAGTAAAACAATAAATATTTTTAAAAAGGGGATTGAAAATAGATAAATTGCCCTATCACATTTTAACTAAATACCTTTTATTCAACTAAAATGTTTATTTTACGATAGATGTTCTATAATATTAATAATGAAATTTTATATTTTACAAGAAAAATAGGTATCTGTAAAGCTAAATATATGCGAGTTTTCCTCTTTACCCTAGGGAGTTCTATGTTACACCGGAGAATCAAAATCATCCCAATTAGTAGATTCTAGAATCAAAACGAGCAATAATTTACTTGTTTGTTATATATGAATAAAATTTTAAAATGGAAAAAAATTAAGAAAAATTGACGCATTTTTTTCCAACGAATTTCAAAAGGCGAATATCAATGGTATACTTAAACCAATATCAAGTGATTGATGGACATAAATCAAAATTGGGGATTTTGGACGTTGGGCAAAGATACAAATTTCTATCATACATTATCCATGTGAATTTAATAGTAGATAACATTTAATAAGAAATCATAGTGTATACTTTTACTAAGTACTAAAGTGACTGTCTATTTATTTTACTATTTCTATACATTTTTATTCACATACCAAATGATAACTCACGTGTGGATTCTTATAAGTTATTTTTAGAGATTTTACTAAAAATTCTCTATTTCCCTTCCCATATTCTCTTACACATCACATGTTACTAAAGTATTTTCTTCGAAACTTCTACTCACTCGGCTGCACAAAGTTTTATCCTTTAAATCTCAGATGGATTTCTAATCTTTTAAGGTAAATCCTCACTTTTGTATCCTTTTCAATCACAGTTGACGGAGAAATATTCTAAAAGAAATAAAAAATATATAGAATTTTGGTAGATAAGTACAATCCATTATTTCATGGTCATATGGTTCGCTTTTCACACATATATGTCATACACTGTGTCCGCCTTTCAACTATTTTAAATTTTACGATAGTATTGGTTTGTATTGCATGTCCATGACGTAAGCTGTTTACAATAAAATTTCATTGTAATCGTCTCATCTCCGCATTTTACCATCGCAAATTTAACATGAACTTTTTTACCGTATTCGCTTGTTAAAATAATTCGTCTTATGCCACATTAAAAAAAAATGACGAACTTAGCAATGTTATTATATCCATACAAAATTTCTTGAGATAGTTGCCTAATTAAAATCAATTGAAATTCGAGTTAGGAATTACATAATTAAATTTCATATGAAATATGTAAATAAAGCTATGAAGGTAACTTTAATTCTGAAATATACATTGCATGCAATAGAATAAATTTACTGAAATGAATATTTCGGTAGAGCCAAATTTACGTTATTTGAAGAAACGTACATAATTTCATGAGTTTCGTAAAACACCTATATAAACACTTCATCTTAATAACACACTCCATTATCGCCTCTCAGGACGCGAAATAACATGTTCTTTTGTTTCTTATTTTTCCAAAATATTCGAGAGTTACACGATCTTGTCTTAAATAAACATTGTATTTTTGTTAACTTGTTCTCTCATTAACTCCAAAACAAATTTCATTTTCTTACTTCTAGGTGCCAAAAGTTTTGCGAAAAAAAAAACCAGGAATGGAGGCAACTGTTTCATAAAAATAATGTAAATTTCAAAGACGTTTTTTTAGAGTGCAAACGGTTAAAATATATTTTTGTTTAGATTTTCTTATTATATTGGTGTATAATTTCAGGTCTTAAAACAACTCATTCTTATTATATTATATTTAAATGTTTTTGTAAAAGAATTTGGAGAAAAATGTGTGTGACAAACTCTAAAACAGTTCATATATTTTTAAGTTTGCGATATCGTGTAAGTAAAAAATAAATAAGATATTAATTAAAGGTAAAAAATATAAAACGAACAATAAATATTAATCGAAATAAACTAAAAATTATGAAAAAAACATTTATCATAGTTTAATTATGAAACTGTCGCGGTATTTTGAAATCTTTATCCCGATTTGTTTCACTAAAAAATATTCCTCTACATAAAAAAAAATATAAGTTTAACTGTACATTACGCAATAGAGGTTGTAAACAAGCTTGCGATGCAAAAATCAAAACACGGAAACATACGGAATCGTAATACACGAAAAGAAATATGCTTGGAATGGGGTTTCGTTACTGCCATACTCTAGAAAACTCCGTAACTAGTAATAACAAGAAACTAAGAGAGCTACTTCAAGAAACCAAATTAAATCTCCTAAGTGCAACCTGCTCTTTGCTCCATCTTCTAAGCTAGAAGTAACATTTGTTGGACGTTCTCGGTTGATTTCTACGAGAACATAGAGAAAAAGATATCGTTCTCAGAAAAGATAAAACCAGAGGTAATTAAGTAAATATGTTTAGAAATTCCTCGGTCAAAGTACGATTAACATATTAGCAATTTACAGTTTTGATATTAATTGATAATATACTGGAGGTTCAACAAAAGTACTTCATTAAATTAGAGGCAAAAAGTATACATTTGAAGGGAAACTTACAATTAGGCAAACATTGAATTGGAGCTGTTTTATGCATAAACATATAGCAACCTATTCAGTATATCTATATGTGATTGTAATTTTATAATATTTTGATTGGAGAAGTTACAGAAATGTAGAGAATACATTGGCAAAAACATAACGACATGCGTAAAATATTTTTTTTATTCATAGTTCGCATATGATATCGGTTTTCACTGCTTGAAATATAAGGAAGTTACACTTTTAATAGATTATAATTTTATAAAATTAAAATATAGAGTGCTGGAGCTTCTTGAAATAGTCACAATTAACAATTGTGAAGTTTTCTAATTTACTTTTTTTTCTACTATAAGGACAATGAAAAAGTTTTTAATGTTCTTCACTTTTTGGAAACTAGTGCATTTTAATATTATATAATGATTTCTGACCTTTTTTCAATTTTTAATACTTATCTATATCAAACTCAAAAGAGTAAAAACGCATTGTCCCATTTAAAAGTTAAAAAAAACCACTTTTGGAACACCCTGAAAATTAAATTGCTTTCAAAACAACTTTTACAGGAACTCTAAAAATTTTCAGAATAAGTTTTCTTATAAAATAATCATTAGTTGTAAATTCTGCTTGAGAAACTTTTCGATAAGTAGACAACTATTTTATAGTCGTCCTAGTCTATGGAATAAATCATTCTCTTAAATTAAAAATAAAAATAGATTTTTCACAATGAGCTAGTTTTCACTCTAAGAAGTTTAAAGATGGTAAGTACATTCGAATAACTCAAAGTGCCAAAATTTCAATTTTTCATTTTGATAGATCGTGTCCATTCTGATCAAAAACTTTTCAAGTCTGTCTGGAAAAGCGGCGGAAAATGTAAAGTTGATGTAAGATAAAAGCATTGTATTATAACTAAAAATATTTCTCTACTTCCCCCTAAACAGTTCTGAACAAACTTTATAAAGACTCGTTTCTAAAGTTTTTTTATTGCAGTACATTTTCCATGAATTTTTGACAGGATTTTTTTCTTTCTTTTCGCTCTATAAACTATTCCGTGTACTTTCAAAGAAATAGGATAAAATAGCAAGCGCAACAAATTGATTTCTAAAAATAAACAACAAGCAATGTTTAAAAGTATATATTTTTTTGTTTTTCACTTCAAACTCAAAAACTTTCTGATTTCCTTTCAAAGGGATTAAAATTTTCTTGTACATAATAAAGTGCAAAACGTAAATGCATTTATAATTTTTTTAACAAATAAATGTTCTCTGTTGAAATTTGTGTTTAATTATTTCAGTTTCACGCCAAAATTGAATTAATGCTAATGTTTGTACAGGTATGTTAAAAAAACTCAATGATTATTGTTATTAACATAAGAAAATTATATTAATGCAAATATTGAAACATTGTTAAATTTTTCATACTCTTCTAAGGAATAACTAAAACTGAAACCGATTTATGCCGATAACATTATGCATGTGTGTGTCTATATATTTACTGTCATCTGTGATATGACAATTTAACAACCTGTTCTTTTTGGTTCCCTGTTCCTTAAAATTAACGAGAACATCATCATCTCGGTTTAAAAGACGTCTTCTTACCTCTCTCTTAGTTTGTTCTATCACTAACACCAAAACAAGTCATTATTTTTGTCATTAAGGAACTTCAAAGATTTTGTGGAAATAACAGGAACGCAACATAACTGTTACGTAATAAGAACGGCGTGGACGACGAAACGTTCTGGAATACAAAGGGTTAAAAAGGGACACATTATCTATTTATATCAGAAACCATAAAAACAAAAGTTTATGGAATTCCTGGAAAATATAGGGTAGTAGATTTCCGAGTATTCACGGAAAGTTTTTTTTAAACAAGGTAAGGTGTTAATTCTTAACTCTAAAACTACCACTGGCATAACCATTTCGATATTCTAATCTAAAGCATGCACAAACAACGTGATCAGAAGCAACATCACATACAACTTTTACCAAAAGCACATACAGTAGTAACCTTAACGATTAGTTACGAGCTAACTGCATAAAATCAAAATCAACCAACCTAACATCAAGAAAATTGCGAATTCCAAGAGATTTTTCAAAGACAGCATATTTATCTATGAATAGTTTGATCTCCATGACAACCCATTTTGGGGTTTGAGTCGGATATTTTACGAAATGGCGGTATTTTCTAGGCACGTTTTAGGAGCTATTTTTTTCCATGCGGAAGGAAGACTCCGCATAAATATGATTCTAAGAAACGGGTTTGGAAATCTATGCTTCGGTAACCGGCACATGCAATGAAATGTATTTCAAATATACATTCCGATTTTAAATGGGCAGACTTTGCCATTAATCTTTTTTTCAAATAGTCTTGTCTTATATTTGAACAAATCGGGTGGAATAGACATCACAGATAGTTGCACAAAGAATGTTGACCACGCAGTATTATATACTAGAAGGTAGTTATTTTATACCAACTTTATCGGGATTTGCTTATGTTAGTTCTTATTTTCTGTTATAAAAATAATTACTTTTCTCAAAATGTATATTTATCAAGGGATGTAATACAGAAAGGTTAGAAGTGGACTCTGGAAATATTTTTGTACGTACAAAGTTGAAATTTTTATATTTAATAGAAAAATAATTGAATTTATTATATTTTGCATTAATAGAAATTTTGCGCATATTTTGTGCCAATGGTGCAAATTCAAAATGGTTGCTATGTAATGAAATTGAACTTGCTTACATTTGAATTATTTGTACTCCTTGATTCCTAAGATAAGTTATATTTTCTGAATATTTTGAGTATGGGTTTGAGAAATTTTGTGACAATGGCGCAAATTCAAAATGGTTGCTATGTAATGAAATTGAACTTGCTTACATTTGCATTATTTGTACTCCTTGATTCCTAAGATAAGTTATATTTTCTGAATATTTTGAGTATGGGTTTGAGAAATACAACAACTAATATACAATCAAATTCCTTACTTTATAAAAATGTATCTTGATTTAATTATTGATTTAGAACCAAATGAAATAAGGATTTATCAACTGTAGTGTAAGTCACAAAAAAGAACAAAAGTTCTTCTAATTTTTTTTAATTGAGCCACAATTAAACAAAAATCAGTGATTTCCTCCTCTATACTAATCTCTATCAGACTGCAGTTTTGATTTTTAAAAGAATGTAATTTTTTAGTGAATATTAAATAAATTAAAACTGTAGTGTAAGTCACAGCGTAGAGTAAGTCGCAACTATATGCTGTGTTTGTAGAACAACAACGATTACAAAATGCACAGTAACAATATTTAAAAATAATAACACAAATTATCTTATTTTTAAATATTGTCATTTATTATACTTTTCTTATTTAAACTGTAAATGGGGGAAAAGTAGCAAAATGAAAGAAAGAGATTAGAGAAAGAAAAACAAATGGAATATTTCAAGCAGTTAAAGATAATTAATCTAGATAGCAAAAGGAAATGCGTAAGAAAATGGAAATTACAATGAAAGTTGATCAAAGGGATTTTTAAAGCAAAGGAGAGGGAACAGATAAAAAAAAAATACAGGTAAAAAAGAATTTCCGCAGCCGCTTAAAATGAACCAAGCACTTCTAATCCAAATTCAGTAGATTCTCCTAAGAAAGCCTATCAAAATTGTAGCTAATTTGGTAAAGATATTGCAAGGGCCAAGAAAAGTCTACCTTAAAGCCCAAATAAATGTCAGGCCATTGTAAAGAAACTAGCACATCAGTTTACATCGGAGATAGGTCAACCTGCCTGCTCAACATACAAGAATTACTGCACTAAGCAATGAAATAAAATCTTTGATAAAGATTTTTATGAAGAGGCATATAATACTCCTGTAATCAAGGATTTTGTTATTCTTAGAGAACTGCACAAAAGGGGAGAAGACCAAAGAAAAAGATAACATAACAATCGAGAAGAACTTAAAAGTGGCAATAGGGTATAGGTTTCATCAGTGCCGATACACAAAAAATATTTTTGGGGGTTGAAACAAGAAATTTCCCAACATAACGATTTGAAATTCTCAACCCTACTATTCTAAATTCCCAGCAGTGCTGAAAATTCCCAATTCCAACTTATCGACATGTTTCATGATTTTTTATATATTTTTAGGTAATATTAAACAGTTATCTCACAAGCATTGATTTGTTGCACCCATATTTGAATGCAGTGTCCGTTCTGAGGTCTAATTTAAATATAATCTTACAAGTTTGGCAATTTCTAATCTTCCATAGCTTTTATTTGTTAATGATATTAATTTTCTTCTTGCATAAATTTTCCCAACTCGGGGTTTTTGGAAGTTGAAATTCCCAACTTTCAGGGTTTCCAGATTTCCAGATTATTGGGAGGGTCGGACTCTTCTGCCTTTAGGTGCAGGCGTTCAAAATGATTCTGTGTAAATGCAACATATAGCAGAAATTACTCCAGCAAGTTTTGCTCACTGTTGAATCCAATTATAGTCTGAATTGCGATTCTGGGCTAGTTTTTAAATTTAGAGAACCCAGTAGTCGTAGCAATCCAATAAATATGCTTGAAAAACCATGTTTTCGAGGCGTTCGAACTGATCTAAGTACTCCATATGTTCGTCAGCGGCTCAAAATTGGCTAGAGGTATGAAAACAAAGTTCTCGAACTTTCAGTTATATATATTTGTTTAAATTGAAATGAAAAAAAAATGTATAAAATACTTATATTTTCTAATATATCAACTTACATATTGTTTAATCTATATAAAATATTTTTAGGATTAAAACCCTCCGGCAGACTAACACCGAATTTTCCATCATTCAATTACCACTATTTCCTGCAATACACGTACATTTAAAATGCACAGAAATACTCTATAATATAATATTTCTCAAGTATATTTTACATTTAAGAGCAATTTCGAAACAATCTGTATACAAAGATATTTAAATTCATTAAAAGTATAAATTTTCTTGCACAGAAAACAACTCAGCAATTTCGTTACTTTGATGACCACTCGGATGATTAAATTATTGAAATTATTAATTAGTGATTTAATTTATTAATTCTATTCTATAAATATTGGTAATTATATTTATAACATCCTATTAAAACATATGTGCGCTTTTAAATTATAAGTTAAATTGCAAATTATTTATTTTTGCCCTTTTAAATTATATATGATGAACAGTTTGGTGAATATTTCAACATAGTACAAAATACTTATTCATTTCACTAATTAGTACGTAACGTTTTTTTTATTTACAAGTAAACATTTTACATGCATCTTAACATTTCTTAAAATGACATTTTTACATCTAAAAATAAATTCCAAGGGTACATACAAAATCCGACTTTTGAAGAGAAACAAAACTAACCGCACAAAGTAACGTAATTTTCTTTTGCATCTACGAGTAAAGAGAACCTTTAATTCTATTACTAGACAAAGCTCAGACAATAAGCTTATCGCACCGAAAGAAATAGGATACTTGCTACGAGTTAAAGAAATATTTTTCCGCAATTTTTTTTCATTCGGATTGTAGTTAAATTCAGTGTTTCGAAAACTGAATTAAACTCGGAGATTTACAACAAACATTTGCAGTCGAATTCAAAGAGCACAAAATAGTCACATTGAATTGAATATTTTAACTAAATTTAGAAGCACAGAGCAAATTTCTAGTTTTAAAATTAAATAGTAAGAATTTATCGTATTGAAGTTTAGAATATATTTGAATTAAAATATCAATAAGTAAGAATAAGAATTAAATGCAAAAATATTAATAGCAAATACTTATTACTTTAATTATACATAACGTTATATATAAAGCTGAAACTAAAATGTTTCCAAATGCTTGGCAGTACAAGAAAGCCTCCGTAACTACAAAACGTGGAGCTTTGAAATTTGCATAATAGTTAGTTTGAATAAATAAAAAATTTAACGTCTCAACGATGTTCCATTCGAATGTTATAAAACATTTTAGTGTATCCGAGCAAAGTTTTACGAAGTGATAACAGAAATATCAGTTAAAATTAACGGAGAAAACATGAAAATGTAATATAAAAAAATTAACAATCGATTCGAATGCCGGCCTTTACATGAAATAATCAATAACAATTGTAAAAAATGCAGCTTTATGAAATTTACCGAGATCTTTTTGTGAAAAATCATGCATTTAATGTGATAATTTTTAAGTTATTTGTAGAAAAAACGCTTAGAATTATTTTTTGCTGCAAATTTAAGATGTAATGTCCTGTATTCCAAAGGCCAAAAATACAAATTACGAATTAGATACACAAGATTCTGGTCTATGAGAGTGCAAAGATGTAGCCAACATGAACATTGGAAAGGGTATTTGGAAATAGTCATATCAAAATTACCATAAAGTCGAATTCGGAAATTCGAATTGTTTTGAAAATTAAATCATTGAAGTTCACGATTAACCTTCCTAATTTGATCATCTTTAAAAATTTCTGTTCTCTGTTTTTTTCTGCTTTTATCAAATGGATTGCGTATTCTCTCAATCCATACGGCTTACGAACATTTCAATACCGAGAGTGATTAAGAAATTTCATTAAAAATCACGCTTGAAGTTAATGCTTCAATTTAATAAAACGCTTCTTGATGCTAATTGTTTTTAAAATAATATAAAAATTAAGATCATAGCGTTTTGTTTATTATTTAATTTAATACTTTGTTTAATTATGTAAAAAGTCATAGTTATACGTAAATATTTATACTTATAAAAAATTATTATAATACACATTGTCCTATAATAATAATAACAGTAATAAAAATTTCATTAATTAAAGAAGACATTGCAAACTAAAATATAATTATAGTCATATCCCAATTTAATTGCAACATCCGAGTTACACTCCTTCTACACGTGGTACAAAAGTAAAACGGGGGAATGGATTAAGAATCGGCTTGTTGAAACGTCGGACTTTCCTCTATACGATAGTATGTCATATATACCCATAGGCTGATTCCACGTGGAGTTAAGGATTTTACGAATTACGTTTTTTATTATGCGATTCTATGCATCTGTGTATCCGTAACAAAAGGAAAGACCTATTCACTTCAAAAAATATTTTTGAGCAGGAATGTTTAATTGATTAAAACTGTATACCTTATGAGAGATAATCTAGAAATTATTGGAGCTTTATTTGTGTATTAGCAACCAAATAATATAGGAATATTTTTTTTAAATAAAAATATTTTACATTTTAATTTATGAAATAAACTTTATAGCAGAATTTAAGGAGGAATTCTAAACATGCTTGTGCGATTATCCCAGGAAGGAGAGGAAATGTATATATTTTCTGTCATTTGTATTTATTTTATTTTTTCCCGTACGAAGAACGGGTACTTTCGCTAGTATTCATATAAAATTGGACATCTTTAATAGCAGTTATTTATAAATTTGTTGAATAAATTTTTTTTTCGAATGTAATTTTATAAAACAGAAAATCTTATAAGTTGACTACTAAAGAACCAAAGTTTGAGTAAAAATATATTTTATACATACATTTATTAATTTCCTCAATGTCACTATACACTGAAGAGCCAGAAAAACTGGTACATCTATCTAATGTCGTTTATGTCTTCCTCGAGCACGCAACTTTCTTAACTCGACGTAACATTTACTCAACTAATGCGTGAAGGTATCCTGGAGGCAATTAACACCATGAGGGGTGTTAATTGCAGGTGTCTTGCAGGGCAGCCCACAATTCCGGAAAGGTGCGAGGTAATGGAGATCTCTTTTGACACCATTTGTACACCATATATATGTTATTCTCCTTTAAAACCATTCCTGCTTGATGTGGGCTTTCGGAGCCAAAAGCACACTCTAGTACATTTTATGACTGTAGATACAAAACTATGCACCTCGTCTTTCCTCGCCAGCACCGCTATTGGACTGTTGAAGACTAGAAACGTGTTGCCAGGTCTCACGAGTCGCGTTTTAATTTGATGGGCTGATGGACGTGTACGGATATGGATAAAAACCCCATGAAGGCATGGACTATGCATGTCAACGTGTGTAGTTCGCGTGATATGGGAACCATGATAGGCGGCTTTGACAGGTGACCAGTAGGTAAGCATTTTTTCCACTCAATTACATCAATTTATGTCCTGAGGGCATTCCGACGGTCTTCAGCAATTTCAACAGGATAATACGACGCCACACACGTCGAAAATTTTCACCAAATTGATCCAAGAATACTATTCTGTCTTAAGCATCCTCTTTTGACCACCTAAATCCTTAGATTTGAATGTACAAATGGAGTCAAAAGAGACCTCCATCACCTCGTACCATTCTGGAATTGAATCGTTTATTTCAGAAACCCCAGAAAGTCCAGAATTACAAATTTTGAGATATTTAAGAAAAACTTTTATTTAACTAAAAGCAGATTTTTTTACGAAAAAATTCCTGAATATGAAAGACGGTTCTATACATAAAATGTAAACATAAAACATTCATTAAGGTTCAGGGGAGGGGGTGAAAAATATCCACCCTCTGCAGTCTTGGGGATTCTGCATTAAAATAAATTTACAATACTGTTATACCACTTTTATTATATTAATGAGTTCAATTTGGGGTAAAACTTAACAAAGATAACTTTTAAATAACATTGAGCTATATTTTGGTCAATTACAGATATTTTGTAAAAATATAATACATATAATATAATGCATTCACTATTCTTTGTAAACAGATTGTTCTCTTCTTTCAACCTCAGATGTTGGCCAACTCAAAATTGTGGTGTAGAATTTAGAATAGTCTGGGGTATATTCATTGAGCTTCAGCAAATCAAATACTTTTTTTTCCCCTTCTTGATTAGAATTTTTCCAGCAGGGTAAGGCTTTCATAGTTGACAGTTCAGAGATCGAGTGGACTTTTTAAAAAAAAGTTTAACCATGGCTAAAGATAAATTGTTTAGACGTGGATATTTTAAAAGTGATTCTGTTCTCCTTTAAAATGCCTCTTCCTGGAATTCTTGTACGAGTATGGTCACCAGTTTTTGAAATTCCAAATGACACCTGTTTTTACTTCATGAATGGAGAAAGGATCACATCTACTAGCCTCCACTATGAATTCAGCGTATTGCTGTCGTATCTCAAAAGTCGCTGTATGGAACCAAAACCTATGTCACATGGCAGGAATGAGTGGCCACGTACTGGGAAAAAATGCATGAATGCGTCTATCACAAATATTCATAAGGATCACCTTACCACTGTATGGTATCTGTTCAGCCTTAATATCTTATCACTAAAAAGCAGAAGATGCTTTGTTGTGCTGAGGACGAAGTATTGAATGTAATGCAGAAGGAATCAAACTTCATCTGGTGACTTGTATGCCTCACCTTCGTGAAACATATAAATTCGGGCTTTATTTATTTTAGCGGGGAAAAATCGCAAACAAACTTTCGAAACACAGAATTATCAGAAACTACCTGTATAACCTTCTTATATCTGATAAATCGTCAGGGCTACCACCTATTGGGCACCCTCTATGGGCCCTCTATGGGCATTAAGTGATGTCGCTTGTGGAGTTTCTGCACTAAATAAATATTTCAAGGGTGCGAAATGGAGGTATAAAGAACGTTATTTTATTAAGTTTCTTTTCCAAACGAACTGCCCATCAATCAACTACAAATAAACCCAGTATAAACTCAATTTTGAATTTTTTGTCAGTTATGGAGTTTCTGTAATAAGATATTCAATTGTGGACTTCCCTGCAAGAATCATGGTGTAAATTGCATCCAGAATACCTTCACATATTAATAGAGTCCATGCCACATCGTATTTCGGCAGTTCTGTGTGTTCGAGCGATACCTACACGATATTAGGTAGATGTACCAGTTTTTATGGCTCTTCAGTATATAAGCCCCCCCCCCTCCACCTGAAATAAAAAGGAAGTTCCTATAAAACTGGCCTAGACGAGCACTAAAATAATTCATTATCTGATTGGTTATTCCCACTTCTGCTATTTTGCTACGCAATTCCCTCATATACAACCATCATTTTTTTTTTACTGTTGTCGGGCAGTGCAATACAGTCAATCAAGAGCCTTAAAATAAAAGAGGGTTTGTAACATCATAATAATTTAACGACAAATACCAATTCTAGAAGTTATTAAAAATCAGTACCTCTGACGTGTGAAACATAGCCCTAAACCACCTCCCACGACACGTTTTATACTTTTGGCTTGTTAATATACGTCGCACTAGAGCTGCACAGGGGCTATTGACAACGGTTCGAGATCTATCTCGAAGGAAAGACCTGGGAACACCGCTTCGTATTTTTTAATCATGGTCAGATGACGAAGACAACACCTAAGCTGGCACCCGACGTCAGACTTCAATAATCGATCAGACTTAAAGTGTACCACGATTTCTAATTTTTCCTTTGTATGGTGAACTCTAATCAGTATGCAAAGTTTCAGGATAATCAAAAGTGTTCAAAATTAATGTTCCATAACAAAAAGTTACAACCCGATTTTTAAAGGTTCTACGTGCAAAATTCTATAATTTAATATTGTCTACTTTGTTTTTATGGTAAACCTTATCAGCAAAATTCTAGATTTTCAATTTCTGTTGTTTGTTTCTATAGAAAACCCTATCAGTATGCCGACTTTCACGATACTAGGACAATCGTAAGGGTCCAAAACTAACGTTTCGTAAGAAAAATCGCAACCAATTTTTAAAGGTTCAGCGTGCAAAATTCTACAATTTCATATTTTTTCCTTTGTATGTATGGTAACCCCCATCAAAAAAAAATCAGCAACCTACTTTAAAGGTCCATGTGCAAAATTCTAGATTTTTGAAGTTTTTCCTTGG
Organism: Troglohyphantes excavatus; assembly: GCA_963932185.1. Lineage (NCBI taxonomy): Eukaryota > Metazoa > Arthropoda > Arachnida > Araneae > Linyphiidae > Troglohyphantes > Troglohyphantes excavatus. The sequence continues at coordinate 26,707,415 of OZ010672.1, read as the reverse complement.
TTCATAAGGTAAACATTATCAGATTGCCGAGTTTCATTATTCTAAGGCAATTCAAAGCTTTTAACTAGCTTTCCTTAAAAAAAAATCTCAACCGATTTTGAAAAGTTCCACGTGCAAAGTTCTAGATTTTAAGATTCTTTTTCCCTTTGTATGGGAAACTCTATGGGTATGCGAAGTTAGACGATTCTAATACAATCGGAAGTATTCCAAACTAATGTCGCAATTAACGTCAAATAAGGGGTTTTTCACCTTCTTAAAAACATTCGATCCTAACAAAAACGGCCTACTTTTCCTATTCAAGGTAAAATAAACAACTCTGCGAAATTTCGTCTCCCTGGGTATACGGGAAGTTGGAGAATTTGTGATGAGTCAATGTGTGAGCTAGTGGCGAGGGCTTTCACATTTATACATAGAGCTGTGTGACCAAACACCATATAAACAGTAACTCAACAAACCCAATAACATACTTTAAAAAAAAATACAATGTAATAAAATCCAAAATCTTCTAATAAAACGCCATTCCACCCCTCATTTAATAAACGCCAGTAAAAAACCCCGGGTCCAATATGAAGAACTCCCTAAGCCTCTCTGGTCCATCCTTATTCTCTTCCTATTTACATTTATATAATAAGGCTACCTGAAAATTTGAGGCGAAGGGCGAATGAAATCTCTAGGCAAGCTCATTTTCCAGCCGACTCCACAGCCAGCGAGTCCTGCCTTTAAAAGGGCTCCTGCGTTTAGTCTCTGGGGGCGAGGCACTCAAGAAATTGAACGGTTGCCTTAGGATTACAAAGAGCCACAGCCATTCGCCCCACTTCCCTAGTTGAGAGCGCTCGCTGGGAGTAAAGGGTTTAGTTAAAATGAAGCTTTAGTCCGAACTCTTCCCATGTTTTGGATAAATAAACTCGGCCGGATTTTTGTGCCGAGTTTGTTGGGTGTATTTTTTTTTTTTTTGGGGGGGGGGGGGGGGGGAGGAATAATTGGGTCTTGGGTGGCGGTCGCAAAATGTTTTATATTGAGATCTTTTTCTTTTTATTTAATTAATTCGCGTTTTTTTCTTTATTAAAATCGTGATTTATATGCAGTACTGACTAGTAGTATCAAGTTTTTAACTTTGATTTTAACTTTTACCTGCATTTCCTAATAATTGTTTTTAATCACTGTCAACAAATGTTATAGTAAGATTAGTAATCTTAAAATATTAAGTATACGCCATTATTATTGCCCCACGATTATTACGATTTTTTTAACTTTTAAAGTAGTAATTCTGGGAACAGTAAACCTCACTACCAAAAAAAACATATACATCGATTTTAATGGAGGAACATTGTTCTTTTTATTTAATTAATTCGTGTTTTTTTTTCTTTATCAAAATCGAGTTTTAGATGCAGTACTGACTAATAGTATCAAGCTTTTAACTTTGATTTTTAATTTTTACCTGTATTTTCTAATAATTGTTTTAATCACAGTCAACAAATGTTATAGTAAGATTAGTAATCTTAAAATATTAAGTATACGCCATTATTATTGGGTTAGTCTTTTACACAATTTTTTTTAAAGTAATATTTTTAGTAGAAAATAATTTTAAAAATTCTTTCAATGCTTTAAATCCGAAAAAAAATGTGAAGTTACGATTTTTTTAACTTTTAAAGTAGTAATTCTGGGAACAGTAAACCTCACTACCAAAAAAAACATATACATCGATTTTAATGGAGGAACATTCATGCCAAATTTGAAAAAAATCGAATAACGAGTGTGGTCGTAACTGCGTAACGAACATATGCCGAAAGACCGAGTTAAAACAGAGACCCCGCTGTCGCTCGGTCAATTATGTGCACTCCTAGGAAAACTAGCATTGAAAAGAAGGGATATATGCGTTCATATATATATATCCTTTAGGTGGTCAAAATCATTCCAAACAGCACTTCCAATATTTGTTAAAAGGCCAGCAACGTAGAATGCAAAAAAGAACAATCATTAACCATTTGTTGTTTGCACATTGTTATTTCAGAGTGTTAGTAACAGGTCCAAGTTAATTTTAATGCTTTTTAGTCCATCTGCTTTATTAGAGTACTAGCTGAAATACCCGTTCTACGCACGGGAAGGAAATAAGTTACAAAATAGATACAAATACAATATTTATAAGCGAAATAAATAATATTCTTAATTTGTCACCCATCAGAAGGAACCACAGTATTAAAAGTTACAATTTGTAACGAAATTTTATTAGCAAGGTCCCGCAAGATTGATAATATCGAGAAGTTGGATGTACAATATTGTGGATATACATACGATACTCCCGTTGATTAACATTCAGATTTTAATAGATTCGCAAACTAACGTTGGTACCGTAGCACTAAAACGATTTGGCTACACTCGGTATCGAACCAAGGAACTTCTGCTTGCTACGCCGATACTCTGTCAGTCAGGCTAAAGTGATCACACCAGCCTAAGCTGGAGTATCGGGTATATGAAGTGAACCCCACATCGAACCTAACATCGAAAAAGGGGTTTTGCACCCCCCTTAAATACGTTCGATCGGAACAAAAATAACTTACTTTTCCTATATAAAGTAAAAGTAACAAATTTGCCAAATTTCTTCTTCATAGGTATACGGGAAGTTGGAGAATTAGTGATGAGTGAATGAGTGGGGTTTTCGCATTTATATATATAGATTGGTAAACAGATCAAAGCACAGCAAAGTAATCTATTCTTTGAAACTTGACTCCTTCAATCCAAATGCTATGTCCTGTATCACTAAAAAGTAAGCCCCATAAGGTTAAATGCTTTAGATGCATACATTAAGATGGTATAGGTGCTTAGTTTGGCTTAATCCGATCAACTCGCATTATGGAAAAATCTTGCTAAACAATACAACTCATGAACTTATTAGATAAGAAAAACTTTTTTTTAAAAAAAATCGTTATCACTCTTCAATTCATTTATCATTTCGCAAAAGTGAACATAGGAAATGAATAAATTTCTTTTCCGTTCTCCTCTCTTTGCTATGTTATAAAATATCTATCAGTTGAAAAGTCCTCGAGAGATTCTGAAATGTTGTTAATGCATCCATTTTTTTCCTCTTTTTTCACGTGACTCGGATTGAAAAAATACATTGAGTAACATAACAATTCTTCAGGGATCTAATTAGGTTCGCTTGCCCATAGGGAATCTCATGTAATTACATTAACTATACATGCCGGTTAATTAACTTTATACTTGGGGCAAATCTTCAAAGAGAATAGTTAATGGAACCCTAATATCAAGAAATTATCTGCTAACACATTACATTATTACCGCTATGCAGTTTTTTAAATTTGAAATTAGATTTTGGATTTGATTTTTAAAGAGATTTCATTATTATGTATTAAAAAACGGAATAATGAATTTGTGGAAATTAAGTACATTTTAGTACACTTTGGGGACACAGTACCCAAAAAAATTGTAAAATTCACGATATTTTTTAGTTGTTAAAATTATAATTTGAAATCTTCCAAATATGCTTGCAAAATACTAAAACTGTAGTTTTGTTTTTAAATGAGTTATTTGAGATTTTATGCTGGATTTATACATTGACAAGTATATTTTTCAAGGAACGAACATTTTAAATTGTTGTTTCTCAGTGTTTCACTTTTCTTGATATTTTGTTTTTCGAAACGCTAAGGTTTTTTTATTATTATTAATGGAGAAATGTATAATATTTAAGCATTTTGTAAAACATGTGTATATTATAAATTGGAATGAAAATTAGTTTTATGCGTAGTAGTTTTTTTAATTACTAAAATAAAACAAATTAAATTTTAAGGAAAAAATTGGGTAAAAAAATCAAATACATGTAGTATACAAAAATTTAATGCCAATTCTTATGTATTATAGTTTAAAGTATCTAAGAATTGTGAAAAAATATAAATATTTAAAAAAAACTTAGCGTTTTGAAAAAATCTTAACAAATTAAAAAAAAAAATTAAATTGTTCTGTTATATAAATTTAAATAATAAAGATGAAATTTTTTATTCAAAAAGTCAAAAATAAAAATAATAAAAGGTTATGTGATACAGTGCCCCCTTAAAGAAAACTATAGGATTTCCGAAGTATTCCATTTTCCTGCATAAAACCTTTAGTGTACTTCAAAATCCTGCATTTTTCAATTTTCCAAGAATGTTTGCTATGTGTTTATATGAGGATAAATTAGTTTAAATTTTTGATTACCTTGGGCAATACTTTTATGAAATACTATTTCTTTATAATACTAACCACATTTTGATTTAACAAGTATATCCTCAAATAAAACAATTTTACAATTGCATTTTATGTAGTATATATTTAACTACATTCTCCTACTCGTTTATAAAACTCAAATGAGATAGAAAGATTGCTTACTGTTGACCACAAATAAAGATAACATTATATAATCCGCTTAGCGTTACTGCAAATGATATTTCTAAGCCTTTTGTATATTCTAATCCCTTCTTAACTACATATATTCTCCATTTGAAATCTAACAAAAAAATATTTTTCTAGCCAAAATTTCAAAATTTAATATTTTTAAACTAATTTTAAGAAATTGAATAGTTGTTCTATATTTTTTTATTCGTCATAAAAGCAGAGTCTCGTCCGAGTCAAATTTCAAAAGAAGCGAAGCAATCACTTAATCCTAGTCGTAACTTTACCGCTTATTATATTAGAAAGTACTGTCACGAAACGTATGTTGGGGACGTGTGCCTGACGGGCTTCCATTGATCAAAAGAATCATCGATGAAACATTTTTATACCGCAGGCAATTCTTTGGAGTCTGAGTACAGAATTCATACCACAAGCAATTCTTCGAAAGAAAGGAGTCCGGATACAAAATTTGCTCTACCAGTTGAATCCTTTAGGCAAATTCGAAACCAAAACTAATTCGTTAAAACGTGTTTGATAAAAATACTGTGTTAATTATAAATTAAATTAAAATAATTTTTTAAACCCACTGACCCTTACGGCCGTATACACGTCCTGGGCTGGAATATTCTATTTATCTACGATGGATTGATTTTTTTTTTCAATTAATAAAAATTCTACATTTTACAATATTTAAAAAAAATTAAGGGTTTGAAGTATAACTTGCAAGATATATATGGAACATGTATATAATATTAACAAAATATGTGCAGAAAAATTATTTAAACTTCGAAAAAGAGAAACCAAATTTACAGTTGCAAAAATTGCTTGAGGTTTGTATTGTGCAAACAATTTAATTACAGTAGAATTCCTATTATTCGGATGAATTGGGAGCAGATCAGTAGCTTCCGGATAATCGAATATCCAGATAATTGGATAATTCCCGAAAAGATTATTACTCAGCAAAAAAACAAATTTTGCTTTAGTAAGTAATGTAATTTAATGGCTATTAAAACCAATACCATTTACCGATCAGAAAATTTTAAAATGTTGGTTTTGCTGGGAGTTTTTTCTCTCAAAACTATCCGGACCCGGATAATTGAAGATCCCCTTTGTTTGATCCAGATAACTGGAGTTCGGATAATTGGAGTCCTTACTATACCGTATAAACATTTTCAACCAAAATCAGAAATTATTAAATTGAATATTTTTCCATAATTGAAATTAACCCACTGACAATCAAATCCGTGATATCACGTTCTGAAATGTCCAGTATTTTCAGAAATGCATCCAATATTTGAATTCATAAAAATACTTTATTTTGAAATATTTTCAAGCATAATCCTTTAAGATCGAACTCAGAAGCTGTTTCTTTAAAATATTTTTAAGGTTTTTAAAAAGTGTAAAACAGTATGCACGTCAAAATTATTTAAACCCCTAAGCAGTGAAATAACTTTAAATTTCAAAAATCACTTAAGCGGCAGCGAGGCTTAATTGAATTTCTCTTTTGAAACGTAGATACATTTTGTAAACTTTTTAAATTGTTGAAATAAGATTTAGATATTATCACTACAATATATTTTTATCTTAAATTAGCTTTTGACTTGCTTTCTTTTTCAAAAATGATAAAATGTAAAAAAAAGAACACGTGCTAAAATATTATAATGAGTTTACAAACCTCGCATTTACATAGGAAATATATGATAATATGGGATAAATATATGTTAAAAGTGGTTCACCTTGAAATGCCGACTTCTAAATATCGTAAAATAGTTATTTGCTTAAAAACACATTTATTTGTAAACATGTTTTCAGTATTTAGTTATTTGATATAATTCCCCCAATTGAAATGAATTTGTACATTTGTCAAAAACACACTAAAACAAATATAGAATCCATCCGACAAAGAGATAAAAAAAATAACTTCACCAGACCCTAATTTTGTTTGCAACTTATTAATCATCAATTGGAAACGCTAAAAACCGCTCATCTAATAACGAAGTATGAAGCTGTAAAAAAGATAAATAACGGAGAACGAAGTTAAAAAGATATCCAGAAAAACTTTGCTGTCGCCTCGCATTAACAAGATTCATTACTTGTCGGGAAATGACATATAATACGGAAAACTTGTAATTAATGCGCGAAATTTTTTCTGTCCCTTTTCTGCCATTTTTTTTCACCAACGCATTCCGTTTTTTTTTTCGTAATTAGCATCAATCGGGTTTCCGTTTTTAAAAGGCTTGACTTAATAGGGTGTGTCATTTAGAGCTACAAATTCCCCAAATATATCTCCACAAATTTCCTCTAAATCCATGTTCGATAATACGGAAAAACTCCATTCGGTTTATCAACTATTTGTACTTTAGTTTATTTCCATCTTTTTTTTTCTATTTCTCCTGTCTCTTCGTTTTCAAGTTCTTTGCTTTCGATCCACAAATGAAAGAAAGAACAGACCCTAGATTCATCTAATTAAGAGACACATTTTTTATGATCTTTCCCATTCGGAGTTTTGTGCCACTAAACTGATAACTTCAGTATTCTTGATTTCGAGCGAGGTATTTCTCTCTGATAAATAGCTCGTGGAACAGATAAAAAGTATTATGTCATTTAGCTACCATTGAGAGCTTAATGCTCTCAAAAAATTATCTTGTACAAATAAAATATTCCTAATGTATTCCATAGGAAATAAAAACTTATCCACAAACTTTCCTTGATTTAACTGCGCAAAAAATCATTTGGACTAACTGCGTTTGAGTTCATTATCTTTATCTGAATATTTTTTCATTATCTTTTTTTTATTATTGATTTGGTACAATTCTATAAATGAGGAAACTCAACTTTTTTTCAAATTAAGGAAAAAATATTTTCATTTTCAACCATTCAGTAAGAAAATCTTTCAATTTAGGGGAACTTCTTTTTAAGTGACATGTTTCTGTAAGAGCTTAAATTGCCATGAAGTTGTACTGATAAATGTTTTATTCTTGAGACCATTTCCATTAGTTACATTATAAACGTTTTTAATTATTATTTTTGAAAGAAATACGCTGGTACTAAAAGAATAGATTATCCCATTATTGTAGTATTTTTCATCTATCACATTAAAATAGTATTCAAAGAGTAAAATAGTTCTTTGATAATATGAAAAATATTCATTTTCGAAGTCATCTTTTCTATAAAATAGTTTAAAGAAATAAGTAACTTATGACTCTAAATAATGTGGAAAAACATAAATGATATTCAAATCATATTAACAACATTACATAAAATTTAATTTAGCATTTAAAATATATGAATACAAAATAAAAATTCTCAAAATGACATTTCAGAAGAGATGTCATATGAAAGATACGGAATTTATAATTTGCACAACAAATAGACAATACGATAACACGACCTCGGCTATCATTTTGTTTCAGGGGTTAACGTAATCGTCTACCCCATGAAACCCAGCAAAAAAAAGTCAGCATGAAACCTTCATAGAAATTGTCGAATTGAAGGTTTTTTGAAGGTTTTATAAAGGATATTGAAACAAAAAACTGCAGTTTTTTTGAAGTTTTTAATTTTCCTGCATAAAACCTTTAAAATCTCTGCATTTTCCCTTCATGTTTAAAAAATGAAGGTTTTTTGCATGTTTTTATGAAGGTTTTTTGCAGTTTTTATGAAGGACATTGAAACAAAAACCTTTAATTTTATAGATCTTCAAAAAAACTGCAGTTTTCCTGCATAAAACCTTCAATTTCAAAATTTTGATGAAGGTTTTATGCCGACTTTTTTTGCTGGGAAGGAACCAAGCTAAAAATATATTTTTCCTTTTTTGCTCTTATTTCCATTTTCTACAAAAGTTCATGAGCTTATTTTGTATATTGTTGGTCAATTTTTAATTATATTTACAAGACTAATACATGGATGTCAACTATAACTAATTATTCCATAAAATAGACTTAAAAAGAATTCATTTTAATATAAAATAAATAAACCTATAATTTAAAAAATATATATGATTAAAATTATTTTAATTAAAATTTTAATATATTGTGCAACAAATAAACTATGTAATCAAATGCTCTAAATTAAAAAAAAATTGATGAAAGACGTAATTTCAACGAAAACACTAAACTTTAAATGGTTTTAAGATTCTTATACATGAATTTAGAAAAGCATATATATTTATGAAAAAAGTTCACACAAAGATTATATTAAAGATGTCTAAATTTCGTCAATTAAAAAAGTTTAGAAAACACGAAAATCCATAAAAATCTAAACTTTCTTCCTAAGAAATTTCTTATTATTCACAAGGCGAAATTCGATAACACAAAAAATTTTGAGTTCTCAAACATTATATTCTCGTTAATTAATGCTTTATTTTGCAAGAAAATTAATTGCTGGTTTAACGAAGCGTAGTTTCTAAGAAAAGTTTTGCTGTCTTCTAATTATCTTGCTGAAATATAAGACGAATATTAAATTATCGGATGCTTTCACTTTAATTCTTACCAAAAGTATAACATTTCATAATTAAAATTACTACTCTCGAATATTCTTGTATAAATATTTTCTTTGGAACTTTTGAAAGAAATCTTTTGATTTTAAAACATCTATGAATTATTATAACCCCATAAAAATTTTAATAAGAAAACATTTGCATGTATTTAAACAGCATAGATTTGTTTAAACAAATGAAGCGAAATTTAATAACTTTAATTTAAAAACACCGAAATTTATTTAAATTATGTATCTTAATTATGAAATTATGAAAAACTTAATTGTTACAAATCTGCATTTATATTTTAAGCAACTTCGTATGTTATTTGATCACATTCCAAAAACGAAATTAATTGTTCGCCGCTCAATTAAATGTACTTTATTTCTTTATATTTAAATAGACAATTATAAAAGGAAATAATAAAAACATTCAGAATATGAAACGAAATTTGAAAACGCATAATATAAACTTAAAAACTTACTTAACTAAAAACTTAAACTTAGTTATATTATTTTCTTATATTATAATTTGTTCTTATAATTTTTCCATGTAATTAATTTATTTAGTGTACACTTTAAAAAAGGCTGTAAAATTGGATTTTAATTTTTAAAAAATATATAAATAAAAAGTAAATCCTATTGAAAAACGTAAAATCATTTTAATATAAAAATTGTAAAACCATTTTAAATCTTTTGAACGTTACAAACGTATTTTTGCATACTTGAATCTTTTAGTTTTCCAGAAATACACACCATCTTCAAAGTCATAAATATAATTTATTTTCTAATCTTGTCCAAACATTTTTATTGGGATATAAATTCAAAGCCATCTCTTTTAGAATAAATATTTTTTAATTGATATAAATTCATTAAAATAAAATAATTTTATTAATTAATTACTATAATAATTAAATTAATAATTATTAATTAAATTAATAATTAATAGTAATTATTAATTTAATAATAATTATTAATTTAAAAATTAATAATAAGTATTAATTTAATAATTATTATTAATAATTATTAATATTAATTATTAATAATAATTATTAATAATAACTATTATTAATAATTATTATTAATAGTTATTATTAATAATTATTATTAATAATTATTAATATTAATTATTAATAAATTATTAATAATAATTATTAATATTAATTATTAATAATAATTATAATATAATTATTCATTAATAATAATTAATAATTAAATTAATTTTATTAATAATTAAAATAATTAAATTTATTAAAATAGCATGCAAACTCTCTAAAAGAGAAAATAACTTTACAACTTGGTTAATTCTATTACTTCAAAAAATATAAATTCCTATTTATGTGAAACCCTATTGTGTAAAATCCTATTTACTCTACAAATATACCCCAACTCTTACAGAGCGGAACAGGACAAAGAGCATGAAGAGTTCCTGACCACGCAATCCAACCCCAAGATCGACGACATAGCCTGTTCTGCCGAAGAAATAAAGCGTGCACTTAATGCCTTGTCAAACACGACCCACCCACCCATTCGGTTATAAATAAGGCCTCCCACAGGTGTGAGCAAGGTCTTTCTTTCTGCTTATGGTCTCATCAGGAGACCATTGGTATGCAGAAGATGTGCGCCCTTAACCTCTTTCTTACAACTTCCAGTCTCGCAACTTAACACGTTCAGGCAGCAGAACTTTCCCCTAAAAAGAAAAGGATCGAGCATTTTCCGAGAACGGAAAGGCTTGCTAGTGATGGATTGAACACTAGGGTTGAGTCAGCTCAGAAGTAAATACCTTATTTAAATTTTACCAGTCATAATTCGAAGAAGGTGCTTTCAGGAAGTTGGCTTATTTATTCGTCTTTCGCGTAGTTATATGGGGTTTTCCTTTGTTGAACTTTGGTGTTGTGCTGTTAAGATACTCGTGGTTGTGTGTGTGTGTGCGTGCCTTGTTTCTGGTTTTTTGCGTAAGATATTTGCCCAGCTGCGATGTGACACGTTAAATATAGTTTCGAAATATCGTTTTCCTTTCCTTATTAGTTTAGTAAATAACTATTAACGGGAGTGTTCTAAGTGAATCAAGGTTTTTGTTATTTGCGCATTCATTCGTTTATTGTATTATGATTTAGTCTGTAGTTTAGTCATCCTATGTCGCAAATAACACGTGCATATATTGTTTATCAAAGGCTGTTAACAACTGAGCTATTGAATATAATGCTTTCCAAATATATGACGTTTGTATGTTAAACTTGGGTCATTATTTAATGATAAGCTCTTTATTTGGAATTTACATAGATATTGATATTCAATGTCGATTTAAATGTGATAAGCTTCAAGATAAAATCAGAATTTCTCCATAATTTTCGAAGCTTTTTATGATTCGTATTTTCATATGTGTTTTTTTAACAAAATCTTATTTTCGTAAGTAAGCAATATTTTTTTTGACATCGACGACTGAAGATCCCATTTTCTCAAATCTATGCAAAAAAAAATCATATGATTAAATTATAAGTAAGATGTTTATATTTTATTTATTTTTATTTTTGATGTACAGCCGCGGAAAAAAAAACGAACCACCGATGATTATTTCGTTAGTTTTTACAGTAGAACTAAACTTAATATACCATTTTGTAGGGAATAAAGTCTACTATACATTGATATACAAAAAATTTGCATAGGGGACTATCTTCATACTCGAATCCGCACCAACTTTAAAATTTTCAATAGCAACACCTACTTTTGATAGCGCAGAAATGTTCCCCTCCCTCAAAATAATCTAAATATAAATTTTCGTTAATTTCCTACATTTATATGCAGATATATTAGACTATATGTATCTATCTAATTTGAGGGGCTACTTCCACATTGAACAAAGTATTAGTGAGACTTCGAAATGAAGTACGCTGGTAGAAAATGTTTTGGCGTTAGCCGTGGTTCTTATTTTCTCTTGGTCATTCATTCCCCCACTCCTGTATACCCCTCGCCTTTATATAAGAATTTAGAATTTTATTACAACGCGATCACAGCGTTTTAATTCTCAAAATTAGTAGATTTCTGTTAAGCTCTGCAGATTTTAAAATTGGGTATGACCCCTTAAATGATCATTTCAGGCACATTTTAATTTAGCCGAAAAACTACAAAGAGGAAAATAATGAAATTTTAGATATGCATATAAAACGTTTTTCTGAATCCATCACTATGAAAATATAGCATGGTTGCTATTCATAATTTTTATGAATATTAATATCCTAATTTAAATAAAATTAAAAAATATACATATAAGTAATGAAAGTTAGTGTATTTTATTTGGGTTGTTTAGAAGTAACACAGATAAAAATATCAGCTTACTAAAAATATTATTTCGAAAGATATGATTAAAAGTTTAAGAAATTCATTTAACTTTACGAGCTCTAAACTTTCGATATTCATAATTAAAAAACTACTTCACCAAATGACTTGCAAATTGATATTCAACGATAAATTTTGTTGTAGATTCTAAATATTGAATCAAAATTGGATGTTGCTATTGGAAATTTTAAAGTTGGTGCTGATTTTAATATGAAGATAGTCCCCTATGAAAAAATTTTGTATATCAATGTGTAGTATACTCTATTCCCTACAAAATGGTATATTAAATTTGGCTCTACTATAAAAATTTACGAAATAATCATCGGTGGTTCGTTTTTTTTTTCCGCGGCTGTACAATACGTAAATCGCATTTTTATTCAGTCAACTTTAATGTTTTATATATATATATGTCCTCCAAACCAAACCTTTTTACTGTTTTCGTCATTTTTCAACTTGCTTCTTTTAATTTTGATGACTTAAGTAATAGTTTGGAAGAACATTAAAAATACCAAAAATCAATATAATTTTTTTTATGTATATTCTTCGCCAAATGATTAAATATTCAATTTGACTGCGTATTGTCAATCAATAAATTTGCTGCAGATTATACTGACTGAGACATTACATTAAAAACTAAAAACTTTTTTTTCCTGCGCACTTACGTTTTATTTATTTTATTTTGTTTTTAAAATGCACATATTAATATAAGTAAAACTTCATTTAAACTTTTTTTAAGTTTAAAATTTATGAAAAGAAAATTCGGTACAATTATTTTTATTAATTTCTCTAGCCATTCCGAAATAATGCCCATTTTTGAAATATAAATATGAAAACAGCAATGCCATATAAAGGGTCCGGGGACCACATATTTGCATTTTTGGTCGAAAATGAGTTGAGGGTGCCATTTGCTGGATTATTCTGAATATGCATTCCTTATTAGTGAAAAAAACATTGCACTCTAAAGTACAATCGAATATTTGCTTTGTCAGTGTCTTTTTGGTTCGGTTTCGTTAAAGGAACTTAAATGGCGAACGTGTAAAAATGCGCCAAGGTTGTTAATCCATTAAGCTGAAAATCCACAAAATGTGTCCGAAGCTCTGTTTATCATGACAAGATAGGCTCCGTAACTACAAACGTAGAGCTTTAAAACTTACAGAATAGTTAGTGTAAAAAAAAACTAATTTTATCGTGATTATACTCAGGCCTTTACGATGTTCCATTCGAAGGTTAAAACAATTTTAATTTTATCCCAGCAAAGTTTCACGAAATGGCAACAATAATACCAGTTGTAATCACTGAGCTAAAATAATATAAACACTGGAGCGAAGACTCCCATTGGGCGACTATGTACTTTACCGAGCCGCGCGAATGCATACTATTCGGAAGAGAAGGCTGAGAAAACACTCTACCTTGACTATTGCACAGTTAGTCGTGTTGCGTCGATCCTGAGTATTTGATTAATTAATTAATATCTTTGTCTTCTTTATCTTATAAGTAAGAAAGTAACTATACCAAAACATTTAATATATTTTTGAAAGCCAGAAATGTGTTTTTAAATCTAAGCCAGTCCATTTAAATTTTTTCTACCTTCGCTCAAAAAGGTGTAAAGTAGTCGTGCACGCTTAGTCCTGGTTCCAGTGTATATTATTATTTTAGCTCAGTGGTTGTAATCAATAGAGAAAAATAAAAATATAATATAAAAAATTAAAAATCGATTTGAATGTCGCCAGTCTTGCTAAATATTCCGTAACTACAAAACATAGCTGTAAGAAATATATAGAGTACTTTGCTTAAAAAAATAAAATTTAATGCAATAAATTTTAAGTCTATTCGGTGTTCTATTCGTATACTATAATTATTTTAATCTTTATGATTCACTTAACATGGATGAAAATATCGTTTTCAATTGAAAGGAATTTTCTTTACGTTATAAGCACTATATAATGACGTCTTGGATTTGTTTGACTTGAGAATTATGGAAATACATCTGCAAAAATGTATTTTTGCTTCTATTCGAATTTTATCGGGAATTAAAGATACTAGAACACTATCATCTTAGGGAATTGGTTTAGAATTGTTTGTTTTTAAAAAACTTAAATGTAAATATATTTTATATAAAACTATATATTGAGTCAATATAAAAATAGTTATAATACCATAGAACGAACTTTTAGAATAATAATTTCACAATGTAAGAATTCATAATAAAACTTTAATTTTTTTATTGTATTACTCTGATAAAATTCAAATATAATATAATATCTCACTTAGTTATTCATTTGACAAGTGTTTTATAGAAGTATTTTTATAGTAAAATCTAATGCATAAATATTATAGTTTATCTGTCAATTTTTAACGCCATATTGCTTATATTTGTTTACATCATATTTTAACGCCATTTTAATGTTTTTAAGGGTATAAAATTATAGTTTAAAGTAATTAAAATTTAGTAGAAAAAAAAATTCTGTAAAAAGAGTAAATATCGAGTTTTAAAAACATTAACTTAAAAATAAAAAACACACACAACATTTAAATGTATGGTTATATTTCTGTGATAGTAGTAAACGCGGGTGTTTCTTAACAAGTGGGCATTTGGATGTATAGTAAAAACATTTTGTGTGATACAATAAAACAGTCTATTTTTGGGTTCTGTAATTATGCTGCATTGTTAATTTTATTTACACTTATATTAAGAATTGGATTCTTATAATGTTGACCTATGTTAGATGACAAAGACAACGCCTGAGCTGGCATCCTACTCTCTAAACTTCTGCACCACGAACAACGTGGGGACATTTGGAACGCTATAGATTTCAAGTGCACCAGCAAGCGTCTCTACGCGTTATCTGACCCTGTTTAAAGATACAAGGCAGTGGTACCTAGGTCTCTCCTTCGACATAAACCTTTTGTACTATTAATTAAAATAACGATGCACTAGAGCTACAGAATGGACTAGTGGCGACAATTTGTGATCAATTCGCTTGATTGGTTAATAGAAACAACGTCGTACTGGAGCTACACAGTGAGCTATTAGCGACAGTTCGAGATTTATCCCAAAGGAAAGACCCATTTTACACTGTCTCGTAATTTTACAGAATGCTCAAATGACGAGGACAACACCTGAGCTGGCACCCAAGGCAATTTCCGGACATTAGACCCCGAACAGATTTAACGTGCACCATTGCCTTATACCCGACTGCTGAAATTGTGGATATGACTTTTTTTAGGAGCGAAGATGCCTACCCTCTGATCACAAATTGGCTATAATTAAAAGGTCTACGTAGATATTTGAACTCGCAACATTCTTATTACTATCCAGTTGCTCTGACTATGGTTAAAAAAATGCAAGGGGGTATTCCCGGGTCTTTCCTTCGAGATAGAGCCCGAACACTGAACTGTAACTGTAACTGCTGGAAGGCTCAAACTTTGTTTCCTCTATGGGCGCGTTGAAACCAATTGAAAGCTGCCATACGGTGCCCCAACATTTTTTAAAAAATGATTTAGTGGTGTTTTTTATTACCAAAGCATTGTAGAAGTATTAAATATATATAAATATTATATTTTCTTCTTGTAGAATTAATTTTTATATTGCCAAACAGATAGTTTTTGCTCTTGCTTTTTAACTACTTCTACTTTGACTTGCAAATGACTTCCTATTTTAATAGCAGATTACATTTAAAATGGGTTTAAAAATAAAATAAAAAAAACTTAACCAAAAATAATATATGTCGGCGTATTTTAACATGAAAAATATACGAAATATTGCGGTATCAAGAAAAGTGTGCCCCATCATGGCGGCCTCCATATCGGCTTCAAGTCAACAAAATGTCTTGCCCTATCCAGAAGTTACAGTTAGAGATCAGTGAGCCCGAACCGTCGTCAATAGCCCTCTTTTAAGCTGTAGTGCGGCATTAATTAATCAACCAACGATGTTTGGTTTGGTTAATGAACGTCGTACTAGAGCTGCACATTGGGTTATTGCCGAAGGTTCGGGGCCTATCTCGAAGGAAAGATCCGGGAACAATGCCTCGTATTTTTGAACCATGGTCAAATGACGAGAGCAGTTAGTTTTAAATAATTTATCGAAATGGTCGGTTACTGATGCATTTACCCTATTTAAAATTAGAGGCCTCCGTGGCCGAGTGGATTAAGGCGTCAGCTGGTTATCCGAGGGTTCCCGGTTCGAACCTATGCGACAGACTAGACTAAGAATAGTAAAAAAGTAGTGATATTGCGATCGGAGGGTTGCCAACTTCGCTACCAATATACTAGAATGTCGTCCGGAGAATCCACAAAAAATTAACGGCGTGTATAAGGGGCTGATGCACGATAAATCTGAACGGTGTCTAAAGTCCCGACGTCTATTGAAGGCGTTGGGTGCCAGCTCAGGCGTTGTCCTCGTCATCTGACCATGGTTCAAAAATACGAGGCATCGTTCCCGGGTATTTCCTTCGAGATAGGCCCCGAACCGTCGCCAATAGCCCACTGTGCAGCTGTAGTGCGATGTTTATTAAACAAACCAAACCTATTTAAAATTAAATTTATACGAGTTCATGAATAAAATTCCAAATGTATATTTTCATATAATATTTCATCGAATTTGTAAATCAGTAACATTGTGAATTATAATTGCCTTCTTGTCTCTTGTGTTATTTGTCAATAAATTTCAATGTTAAAAATATTAATGTTGTTTATTGAAAAATGAAATACGAAATTTAAGACTAATTATCCATATCATTTAAAATGCTTTACCTATTATTTCAATTACTTTAAAAAGCGAAACAAGAACACTCGTCTCCTTCTCTTCCCACTGAAAAATAAGCATACATATTTATGATTAATTTTATGATCAAGCGCTGACTAAGCATCTGTATAATTAAGTACATGAAAACCCTCTCAAACCACCACAGGCGCGACTGTATAAAATAGTTGGCCGTATTCCAAGCTTCGAAGTTCTTCAATGTTCGCCGTGGATTAAGTAACGTTTGCCATTCATAAATAGCAAAAAAGAATAAATTATGCCGCATATCTGTGAGAATAAAAAAAAAATTCAGAGGAAAGTGGGGAGAAATTGAA
The DNA here is from genome assembly GCA_963932185.1 of Troglohyphantes excavatus. Classification (NCBI taxonomy): domain Eukaryota; kingdom Metazoa; phylum Arthropoda; class Arachnida; order Araneae; family Linyphiidae; genus Troglohyphantes; species Troglohyphantes excavatus. Next base: position 26,690,147 of record OZ010672.1, on the reverse strand, counting down.
CTTTTTTTTTCTTTTTTTATCTATACTTAAAAATCCCACCAAAATTAGCACTTTAGTTGCATCGTTAGTAACTTTGAATAGGGATAAATGTCTTGTCTGCGCTTTAAGTTTAATAAATACAGTTCATGATTCTTAAACATTAAGTATAAGTGAATAAATTTGTATATGATTAACTTATCTCTATTTTCTTTACATTAAAATAGTATGTCCTTATTCATTTATATACGTTCTTGTAATTTTTTACTATGAAAAATTACTTAAAGGTTGGTTGATTGAATTAACGTCGCACTGAAGACAATAGGCTCTTGGCGAGACAGTTTGAAATCTAACCAAAAAAAAAACTGGGAACACTACCTCGTAGCTTTGAACCACGGTCAAATGACGAAAAAAAACACCTAAGCTGGAGCTCCACACCATATTATGAACCATGACCGACATTTAAACCACGGCGGATTTAACGTATAACCGTTCGCACTATATGATGAGTCTTCAGTTAGCCTTACCAGGACGCGAACTTGTGACCTTCCAACTCAGAGTTGTCCAGGGAAATGTCCGTTACACTATCATGCCCCGGAAATGTAATGTACTTAAAACACTATGTACAGCCGCGGAAAAAAAAAACGAACCACCGATGATTATTTCGTTAATTTTTATAGTAGAGCCAAACTTAATATACCATTTTGTAGGAAATAAAGTCTACTACACATTGATATACAAAAAATTTGCATAGGGGACTATCTTCATATTAAAATCAGCACCAACTTTAAAATTTCCAATAGCAACACCCAATTTTGATTCAATATTTAGAATCTACGACAAAATTTATCGTTGAATACCAATTTGCAAGTCATTTGGTTAAGTAGTTTTTTAATTATGAATATCGAAAGTTTAGAACTCGTAATGTTAAATGAATTTCTTAAACTTTTAATCATATCTTTCGAAATAATATTTTTAGTAAGCTGATATTTTTATATGTGTTACTTCTAAACAACCCAAATAAAATACACTAACTTTCATTACTTATATGTATATTTTTTAATTTTATTTAAATTAGGATATTAATATTCATAAAATTTATGAATAGCAACCATGCTATATTTTCATAGTGATGGATTCAGAAAAACATTTTATATGAATATCTAAAATTTCATGATTTTCCTCTTTGTAGTTTTTCGGCTATATTAAAATGTGCCTCAAATGATCATTTAAGGGGTCATACACAATTTTAAAATCTGCAGAACTTAACAGAAATCTACTAATTTTGAGAATTAAAAGTGCTGTGATTGCGTTATAACAAAATTCTAAATTCTTATATAAAGGCGAGGGGTATACGGGAGTGGGGGAATGAATGACCAAGTGAAAATAAGAACCACGGCTAACGCCAAAACATTTTCTACCAGCGTACTTCATTTCGAAGTCTCACTAATACTTTGTCCAATGTGGAAGTAGCCCCTCAAATAAGATAGATACATATCGTCTAATATCTCTGCATATAAATGTAGGAAATTAACGAAAATTTATATTTAGATTATTTTGAGGGAGGGGAACATTTCTGCGCTATCAAAAGTAGGTGTTGCTATTGAAGATTTTAAAGTTGGTGCGGATTCGAGTATGAAGATAGTCCCCTATGCAAATTTTTTGTATATCAATGTATAGTAGACTTTATTCCCTACAAAATGGTATATTAAGTTTAGTTCTACTATAAGAACTAACGAAATAATCATCGGTGGTTCGTTTTTTTTTTCCGCGGCTGTACGTTAATAAAAACAGCAAGTTGTAATTGGAAAATACACAAAATGTTACCAAACTCTATAAACGAATTAATAATCAAAACAAAAACTACAAATCCTATTTTAAGAAAAATTCCTCCTTATACCAAACAACATAATTTTTAAAAAAAGATGTTACATTTTCAACATTTATTTTGGAATCTGATTTCACTTTACAAATGAATCGAAAAGTATTTCAAACCTGGAAAACACAATTTCCCCAAAAAAGCATAGTATAAGATATGTAACATTTCAATGAGACATCTTTTTTTAAGCAAGACAAGCATTTGACTAGACATTCAAAACTGTTTTGCGTTCTTGCATTAACATTTCCATTCTTATTTAAAAACTATGCACTTTTTCATAGTTTCTCTTTTCCTCTAAATTATTGGTGAGACATATTACGAAATTTATAAATATGATTTATTAACATTAAACGTTTTGGAGAACATGTTATTTTGATTCGAGTATCCATATTTTTAAGTTGGCTGCCCTTCAGTGATGTAATTTTTTTTATTATTCAATTATCCGATCAAAATTATTTACTTAATGCACAATTTTATGTGTTTTTAAAGAAATATATAAAATATTACATTATTTTATTTTAAGTTTGTATTCACTCATACAATTAACCTAAATCTTTGCACGCTTTTTAATGAACAGATGAGCTGTCTAGTTTAAAAACCAGATAGATAAAAGATTCGAGTCTAGTTTCAAAACCAGATAGATCCGCAATTTTCGCAAAATCGTTATTTTATATTTTTTATCACTACATCACATTGGACAGCGGTATTGACCAAAAGTGTATGAATCCAGTATAAAAATGCATTCAAAGTCATGGATTTAGATCCAAATGTACGTGGCTGTCAATCGTTTTTGGCATCTCCTGTAAATTTTATTCAAATGGATCTCTCTGGTTTTGAAACTAGACGACTCAGATATAAAACTATAATACGATGCCCTTAACATACAAATATAATAGTTTATTTTTCGGTTTGGAATACTGATTATTAAAACAAACTTGTTGTTAATAAGCAAATTATTATGTTGACATTTGATCTATAACATTACTACTAGACATTTCAATTACACACAAATTTAAGTTTGAAACTAGAAACTAAGTTATTCACACACTATATTCAAACACATTATTCAGCTAAGTTTGAAAGAAGAAAGTAATAAATTATATAAATTTCGGTATTTTCATTATTGTTTTCATTTAAGCCCTTCCATACCAAATATATAAATGTTGGTCATAGAATTCAATCAGGTATATTCATGAATGCTTCATTCCCCTGTTTAACTCTTTGGGATAATTCTGCATTACAGGAATGACATTCCCAATATTCGCTGAGATCGCGTGCCTACAACATACCTTATAGCACGATTGGCTTCACAGGAATGACAATGGAAACTGACGCACTATCTAGAGTCACTAAGGATTTGAAACGCATTTCTATTTGTTTTATGCTTGTTACATGCATAAAAGTTTCAATCTAAATTAAAATTTGGCATTTTTAAATCAGAAATTTTCAATTGTTAGTGCCATGCGATTTATAAGCCATCGAACACATAAGCAAACCAGAAACTTTTCAAAGTAATGGGTTTCAAATGCTTAAGCGTCTAAAGCAATAGAAAAACAATTTATTTTGCTTATCTCATAGTTACTAAGTAACCGTATTTATATAGTGTGGCCTTACCTCGCAAATGCTATCTGACAGTCTGTACAACTAAGCTATCACTCATAGATCTAATCTAAGTTTTTAAAAAATGTACAAAGAATATCATTTTTATAGAGATTTTTTTTTTAAATTTTGACGTGAAGCGTCTTTCATTTCGGCCAATAGGAAATCGTTTGCTAATACCGCATGTAACGTAACGAAAACATGTAACATTAATATCGCTTATATATTAGCAACCGTACTATCCACCCGCTTCACTTTTGCATCGTTGTGTAGATGAAAGAAGCTATCACTTAATCATGCGCCTCGTGTGCAGATGATACCGTTGTCGCGCCACGCATGAAGCAATTGGAGCTATATTTAGTCTCGAAAGCGATGTTCACAGTAGCTCGGCTGTACGTTGGTTGATCCGACCGTGAGTGGCCGCGTTTAAGAGAGCTCACTCTGCCTCACTTTGAGCGAGCTCACTCTGCCTCACTTTGCGCGAGCTCACTCTGGTATATTCTTCTAAACTCAAACGGGTGCTCATCAGGACTTAGAAGGCTTACAAGTTTGTAATTTGTTGCAGAAATTTGACGATTGCTCGGCAATGCTATTGCGACCCCACGTTCAACACGCAGAATCAATAGCGTGCAGAGATTCGACAGCAAGACAGAGAAAAGTTAATCCCCTTACACCCCCTTTTAACACGGTGGAACGAGTCCATCTCCATATGAATTCCCCCATTAGCTGTATCATGTAAGCTTTGTAATGAGGGAATAAATGTAAGCTGTGTATTTGGTTATGTCATTTCTGTACCCTAGTGGCCACCACCGTCTGCAGCACCACAGGACGTTACACGTACTCCACTGCGGTTGCGTCCACGGTACAGCCTGTATAAATTGAAAACTTTTTTTCTTTTAAAATATACAATGTAATAAAAGAATTCAAACTCAAACGTAGCAACTATAATATAGTGGAGAATTTTAGAATACATTACTCGATACTGAATTTGATATTGAAAAATATATCCGTAACATATGTAACACATCTATTTTTACTTGGGGCTTACTTTAAAAACACTTATTTTGAAGCCACTTTAATTTTATCATTAAACGTTTAAAATGAAATAAAAAAATAACCAATTTATTGAAAACTACTTATGGGAATATTATCATTGAACGAAAACAATTTTTAAGCATTTAAATAGTTGCCGGACATGTCAAGTCAGGGAACTTTCCGTTCCAAAGCTTAAAATAATTTTCAGCTGTTCCATTTTGAGGAAATTTAATACCATGTGGGGCATTAGGCGCTCTTTTAATGGTTGCTTTGTAGAACATTCGCTTTAATAGCGCCGCTCCTAGCTTCCATTAACAAAGCTGAGAACTTCTGTCGCAAGCTGAACAATAGAAAATAAAGAAAAGAAGAAAAGATGTTCTTATTGCTTCGGTGACTTGGTAATTGAAAGTTTAAAGTTTCTTAAGCGAGAGAAAATTTTATTTATAGCTGTGAAGAGGAACCTAATGCTCGTACGGTGGCAAATTAAAGCTTAATTCCCCCAGTTTTCTTCAATTAAAAGTCCCAATGGTTTTTGGACGTTTGGCCATTTTAATTTACTGTGAGAACTTTGGTTGGATTATTCATAATTTTCCCGCCGTCGCTCTCGAAAGGAATTTTTGCAAGCTTGCCAGGGACTTCAAGATGGAAGAAAGGATTATTTTTTCATTTTCGACAATTTAATCTCCGTGGTTGAATCATAAACTCGGAGTGGTTACGAAACATTAAACTCCTTGATGGCTTGTGACACGAGGCTCAAGTCACACAAGGGACACAAATTACAAAAGTTTCTTTTAATGCGCCGTAAATTAATAACTTGGATAATAATTGTTACAAAGTTTATTCTTAGAAACGGTTGTGGTAAGCCATAAAGTTAAAAAAAAGATAATAATTTATTTTAGATTTTTTTTTTTACTAAAACCTTTTTCTCATTTAATTGTATTACACGCAATTTTTGACGCTGAGGATTAATACTGAAAGGCCTTAACAGAAAGAGAAACAGTGTGAATTAAACTCTAGTACAACTAATAAATACAAAATAATCAGAATTATAATAAGCATTTTCAAGCACTATCCTTGTTCAATTATAAAAAGGCATACGAACTAATTTATACCTGTATCAGGAGAGGATTTATTACACATGCCTATATCATTTTAGAGTACGTAGTACACAATTCCCCCCCCCCCCCCCTCCCCCGAAAAAAAACGATATTTGGACTATGACCACTTGTCTAGAAATAAAATACCAAAAGGCTTCATATTTTTTAAAAGAAAACGTTTCTGATTTCTCAATTTCGGGTTTTCAATAATTTTAAATAATTTATTTGAATTTGAAAAATCTATTTAAAACTTGAAGTCTACCTAATTACTTTACTTATTGAAAGTTAAAATATTCTATACAGTACAAAGCACAATATTTGACAAACGAAACATGTAGACACCAAAATTGCTTTGAATTTGCAAAATTACAGTGTATACAAATTCACTCAAAAAGAATTTGATGTTAGCTCTCATTTGTAACAAATGCTTACATTTTAGAAATCAAATATTTCATCAAAATAGAAATGAAAATAATCTGAACATTCTTCAATATACGAGTAAAATCAAATATTTATGTAATTTAATGTTATATTCAATGATGAAAATCTCATTTAGTAAAACTTCAAAAGCCAACTATTACATAATCACTATGCCGAAAATTTTGATACAAAATATCAATGAATAAATATTTAGATAATTAAAATTCTCTTATCCCCATCATTATTGATTTTTCTTGGGAAATTTTGTACTACGGAGAAAATAATATACGTATAAACATATATAATCACGTTCTCATCTATTCCAACCTTTAATTTTCGTAATAAAAATATTACCAAAATTCAATAAAAATTTCACTATGTCGCAATAGTTAAAAGTAATTTTATTTTTATGCGTTTGACATATTCTTTATTACAAAACGTATCGATGCGAATACATAGGCTATATTACAAAAACATGAGAAAGTAAACATTTACACATGTAAAAACTCTCTATACATATTTTGTTAATCAGTGTAAACTTATTTTGGCTGGATAGTCCAGTTAAATATTTTATTCAGTTATGCTTTTTCATCACTATAAAGAAAATGTTGTTTCTGATCGAATAGATTTAAATTGAAAATACCTCAATATGTAGATTCCAAATTAAGATGCATATTTTGTATTCTTTTGTTTTAAATATTATATTTTCACAAGATTTAAAAAGACGCGACGGTGATATGGCTGTTAGCTTCCATCGTTTCTAAAGTTTTACCAGCTTTACTTTAACATGATAATTAATAAGGACTAATCGTAAAAAAATATTTCCCTTTAATAAAAAAAATGTAAATGCTTTAGCTGTTGTATAGATTGTTCTAAGAAATAAGCTAATATATCACAAGTAGAAGTATACTAATATTCGATAGAAATTGGTATCATATGTATTGAGAATACGAAATATAATTTTTTTTTTGGAAATTTGCTTTGAATAGCGAGCAAAAAAAAAATATGCTGTGCAATAACTTAAGTATAGTGCCTATCTTCAATTTAAATGTATATGATTTCATGAAAATGACAAGAACTCTGATCATATGTTACATTATACGATGAAAAATAACAATAAGTTGTAACAAAAGTGGATAGTAGCGCACATTAGTTATTAAGTATGTACTAGGCCAGTGGTCGGCAAACTCATTAGTCAACAGAGCCAAATCTCAACAGAACACCGATTGAAATTTCTTTTGAGAGCCAAATTTTTTAAACTTAAACTATGTAGGTAGATACATTGCTATTAACTCAATTAGGGTGCACCTAATCTGGCCTTTGCTAAAATCGTCCTCAATCTTATTGAGGTGCGTTCGTTGAGATCAACTCTCCCATCCACACTCGTCTTGTATTTCGTCTATCTCCTTTCGTCCATCCTCTCTATATGTCCAAACCACATCAACATATCTTTCTCAATCATAACAATGACTGACGAACCCTAATGTGAACAATGGCCTTGCATCTCCTTGGATAATTTGTATGTTGTTGTTTTAAATTTGGGCCACGAAGTTTCAATCGCACTGTACGCGCCCGCCCACTCGTGGTAATTTGTGAACAAGCCACATTCAAAAGGTCAAAGAGCCACATGTGGCTCGCGAGCCGCGGTTTGCCGACCACTGTACTAGGCAATATGTTTAAAATTTGATGGCTTTGATTTTAACTCGTTAGGAAGTAATTTAACACTTTAATGCATAGTTTCATATATATATAATCGTAATTATATTGGGATTTCTATTGATTATTATTTATGTGGGATTCACATCCCATAGTAAGTAGTATTGTAACTACCAGCAGCGACCACCAGGGGCACTGCTGCGCAGCCCCAACACACTTGATGTAGGATCACGCTACGGACTGGTAGTGTTGATCATTAGGGCCGGTCAGAGACGACCGTTTAATCAATAATAAACGTAATCAGAAAGAGAAGTAGGGTTGTTCTTGAATGAGTAGGACACAGCCCTATAAGTTTGGGGGCTCGGCCGAAATCAATTGAATAACTCGTTAGATGAGCGGAGCAGAGGCTGCCGAAAGAAAAGCGCGTGGTTATCCGAAGTAGGCCTAACGGCGGCCAAAAATCAACGAAGAGTTGTCTTGAGCGGAGCAGAGGCTACCTAAAGCAAGAAAGTTGGCCGATCATCGAATCAACTAATCCTGAAAATACTCGGTGCAGAGGCTACCTGGAGTTAGGACTGAGGAAAAATCGAAATCGACACGTTTCAGCGGAGCAGAGGCTACCGAAAGAGAAGCGAGTGAACACCCGAAGTAGGCTTAGCGGCGGACAAAGAATAGAATTGTCTTGAACGGAGCAGAGGCTGCCGAAAGCAAGCAAGCAGCTACAAAGTGTTGGCCAGCGAATCGACTTTGTCCTGAAAGAAACTCGAAGCATAAGTTACCTGGAGTAAGGAGTGAGCGAGGGGAAATATTGAAATCAACAACTCGTCTTGAACGGAGCAGAGGCTTACCAAAGGCAAGCGAGCAACTAATCGAAATAGGTTTAGCATCGGACAAGCGACCGACGACGGAGGTACGTCTACCGAAGGAGCGAGCAGCGAAGGACGTCCCGACGAGATCTACAGAGGCGCGACGCAGAGTTATCGTTTTCGCCCGTAGTAGGCTTAGCAACCTGTGCTGAAGCGGACGCCCGAACCCTTCACCGGAGATCAACATCGGAGTATTGGTGCACCACTGAATTACGGACCTACCGAACTCTCACCACTGGAGACATCGCCAAGGAGACAACTAAAGATGTATAAAAATACAAGAAAAGCGGATTTCGTTAGAGTAGCAGAAGAACTAGGAATCGTGGTGCCAGAGACAGCAACAATCCTTCAGTTAAAAGAAGCTATAGAGAAAAGTGAAATTTTCACAAAAGATCAGGATTTTGTGTCCAGTTTAATAACTTCGGTTATGGAAGATAGGAGAGAAAAAGAAGAAAACGCGAACAGGTTAGAATTAGAAAATATTAAATTAGCCCAAATACAGAAAGAGATCGAGTTAGAGCAGATTAAAAATGGAGCGAATCATATACAAGAGGTAGCTATAGATAATGGGAATTGTTCAAATCTAGAAAATTTAATAAAAAGCGTTAAAACTTTAAGCATGCCGGTGCCTTCTAAACCGGAAAACTTTAATTTATTTTTTAATTCTTTAGAACGAGCATTTCAAACTAAAAATGTGCCAACACATTTTAAATCAGAAATTTTGATAAATTTAATGGGAGAAAGGGCTAATAATGTATTATTGTATATTGCCGAGGGAGAGCTTAAAGATTATGAGATAGTAAAATCGGTCATTTTGAAAGAATTTCAACCGTCACCCCAGGAATGTTTAAATAATTTTAAGAGATCACAAAGAATGGCAGGGGAAACGTATGTACAGTTCGCGGGTAGGATAAAAACTTGTTTTATGTATTACTGTAAATTACGGGAAGTCGATAATTTTGAGGATTTGTGCGAGTTGATGGTAACAGATAAAATATTTAATGATTTAGATGTTGATACATCTGCACATATTGCTATTAAACAGGGAGAAAATTGGTTGAAACCGAAAGAATTAGCTAGAGAATGTGACATCTATTTTGCATCTAAACGAAGATCATTAAACGGTATACAGCAAAATTGTTTTCAGGAAAATTATCAATACGAAAATCGAAATATCGCATACCAAACAAAAAATAAATATGAAAATTTTCGAAACGCGAACCGAAAACAAAATAATGAGATCAAATGCTTTGTTTGTCAAGGTCCACATAAAGCATTTTATTGTCCACGAAAACAATCTACAAACGCTTCTGAGAGTAGTTTAATAGTAGCAAATGAGAGTTTAGAGCATTCTGTTAACAAAATCGAAATTAACAGTAACACGGATTCAAATATTTTGAAAAACGAGCTAAGATATGAAAAGCTTATTATTAACGGCACGGAAATTAATTGTCTTATTGATTCTGGTACAAAATGTCCTGTAGTAAATATCAATTATGTTAAGCAGTTAAATCCAGCCGAGGAAAGCATTACGCTTACATGTTGTTTTGGTGAAACTGAAATTGTCAGTACAGCTATATTTTGCGTTTCTATAAAAAATTCTAATAATCCAATGGAAATTCCATTCGCAATGTCTAAAAAATTAAATGCTCAGTGCATTATTCACCCTAATGTCTACTATAAAATAGTGAACACATGTAAAGGCAAAACAGGCGCCGAAAAACGCGAGTCTCAACAAAATTGCAACCGCAGCTATAAAAAAGAATCTCGGTTTTCGAATTCTAAATCATTTGTAGATTCTCCTCAAAAAGGATTTAATCAAGGTCAAAGATATGCTTTTTCGAACGGCGCGCTTATGGAAGTCAGGAGTGAAAAAAAAGAGGCATCGTTTCCACATACTAAATCGCAAAGCGTTTCTTTCCAAAGCGGATATGGTCAAAATAAGGATTCTTGTTTTTCGAACAGCGAGTTTCAAAATAAAGGTGTTGTTAATGAAAATAAAAACGATTTATTTTATTGGCAGAAAAACGGATTTTGAAAGTGCGGAGCAGGTTTCTAAAAGTGATTTAATCGGTGTTGACGGATTAATGATCAGTACTAATAAATTAAATTTAAGTCATAATGCTATTATGAACATATCTTGTGAGGATGTTTCACTTAAGATCAAATCTAAAATCGAACAAACAGGCGATGAACACGTTAATACTGTTAAAAAATTATCGCAAGAGGGAAAAGGAGATAATTTTAAATTTAAGAGTAATGGGATATATAGAATTAGAAATGATAGGGATAAATCAGTAATTCCTCAAAGGATGCCAGCAGAAGTGATCAAAAATGAGTGCTACAGAGGAAAGACTTTCAATAAGAAAAGAAAAAAGGCACATGGATACTGGAATGATAATCTTGATATTCAGAGATCACAGAACCCATATGTGAAGAACATGTATCGGAACCCTTCCGGTATGAAATTGAGAGCCAAATTTCACGATCCTTACGAAGTGATTCGAGTAAAGCCATATGATCGTTACGACGTGAAAACTGTGAGACAACACGATGGTTGGAACTTTACGTCTACAGAAACTGACCATATGACTATGTGGGCAACTAACACTTGGTAATCACTCATGGGACTCAAACTGAACTTTTGAAACTTTATATAACAATGTATGCCTTTTTATTTTAGATTTTAATTTTTTTTTTCAACTGAGGACAGTTGATGAGGTCAGGACGGCCGATTTGTGGGATTCACATCCCATAGTAAGTAGTATTGTAACTACCAGCAGCGACCACCAGGGGCACTGCTGCGCAGCCCCAACACACTTGATGTAGGATCACGCTACGGACTGGTAGTGTTGATCATTAGGGCCGGTCAGAGACGACCGTTTAATCAATAATAAACGTAATCAGAAAGAGAAGTAGGGTTGTTCTTGAATGAGTAGGACACAGCCCTATATTTAAAAAAATTCTATTACTGAACTAAAAAAATGGATTTAGAGATTCCGGAACTGGGAATTGTAACTCTCAAGTTAAAAATTTAAAATTATTTTGAAGAAAATGCTATGAAATTTTTTAGTATTTTACACATACTTTTTACGGAATGAAAGTTTAAAAATAAAAATTAAAAATCATGCATTTAAAAATTAAACGTTAAAGCCCAAGAAAACTATAAATTATAATGGAGGGGTTCATAACTTATGGTGCGATTGTCATTATTTGGATGTATAACTACACTTAATAAACCATTATTTTTACTATGCTTTAACTACTGTGTTTTTTGCTACTAAAGAGATAAGCTATTTGTTTAAAATATATGAGAAGTAGTTGGTCAAAAATTGTTGTATTATGCCAGTACAACTAATTGTGAAACAGTCTAACAATGACCATAGCCCAACGATTTGTGACAACCATGTATTTTTCGCCAAAATAAGATTATATACTATTGCTGCGCATGTTGAAACTTTTTAGGCTACGAAAAAAATACTGCATTCATTTCGGTATATTGTAGTGTGATATACGAAGAATTCATAGATACGAAAAAAAGTATTCAGTAAATAAAAAATAATAGTTACACTTCTTCAAAGTCAATTCACAACTGAATATACACACTAACAATCTAACTGTCAAAGTTGACTTGTAACAAGAAATTGGTTTATTATCAAAACTATGCACAATTGAATTCAATTTAATATTTTTTAATAATCCTATATAATTTCATCAGATTTCAAACACACTCCGAAAAGGCCCTACCAGCGTCGCCTCTTGCTTTGAATTCTAGTCTAAATTCAATGAAACTCCTAATGAAGTGCAATGGATGTTCCGACACTTTGTGGAGCCGGGAATTAACCCAGTAGCATCTTCCCCAACAGAGGGTGCTGCAGACAACATCTAATGAGGAACGGATACAAACCCGACGTAATTAAGAGATTAGGTCTATGCCTCATGAATATGGGAAACACTCCGAACATTCAGAAATCTATTGATAGGCCGGCATTCATTACCTTCGCAAGATACACATTCCCCAAATTTGAAATGAGCTTATTTATTAGGTCCATTAGAGGGACGCCAAGGATCCTGCTGTTTGAACGGGGGGAATTTTAAAGCTTTAATTGTATATGCTTGAACCACATGTTAAGCTGAGGGATGGTGCTCTCTTGAGGGGAAGGGCTCGGAAAGAAGTTTTATTGGGAAAAGTATCATTTGTGTGGAGATTTCAATTATATTTAGATGTATACTTCTTGGCTGCAGGAAAATGAATCCGCTCTAAATAGTGTTTCATAATTTGAATTGGTTAAGCAGCCTCGAGTTTATGGAAAATATATTTTTAATTTAATCCACTGACGCTCAAGCAATTTTTGCAATTGTAAAGTTGTTTTCACTGCATGGAGATTTATTTAAGTTTTCCTAAGCATATTGTTTATATTATTTTTATTTTTGTAATTTTTTTTTAATTATTTTAATAATTATTTTTTTTTAATTTTTCTTAACAATTAAGGGATAGCTTGTAAGTTATACCTACAACTTTTTAATTAAAAAAATATTGTAAAAAGGAGTATTTTATCCCCTTGGAGCAGTTGATTAAAGATTCTCATCTCTTCCAAAAAGTCGGGTTTGGCACCGGGCAATGGCACATTGCTTTTTAACCCACTGACGAGGGCTAAATGTATCTATTTGATCCAGATGATAACGGAGTGATTGTTATATAATGCACAATTTGTTGTAGTTTTAAATGTTGTAAATAGACTGAAATCTATGGAACACGAATGCATTTAAAACGCCATTTATTTATTCGTTCGTCTAGTGCGTTACAATAATCGTTGCCACTTACGGCAAACTAAAATGTCGCGTTAACATTCAAGGGCTCATCCGCAACATCCTCCCCACCCTGGTCAACCTCGAGAGGGATGACCAGAGAGACAGGGCGTGTTATGTCCTTACCATCTACTCTTAAACCGCAGGACCTAATCTTGCCATCACGTCCCGGATGTAGACTCATTACTCGGGCCTTCTTCCACACGTGCCGTGGACGTACGTCTTCTTGCAGCAACACAATGTCCCCTTTCCTGATGTTGATGGGATTGTCGCGGTTACGTACTTGATGGAAAGATCGTAATTGGAGTAGGTATTCCTTTGACCATTTTCCCCAAAAACAGTCAAGTAAGTCCTGCTGCTGTTTGTAGATTTTCTTAAGCCTTGTGTTGTTATCTGGGCTGGATGGTATTGCAGTTAATTTACGACCAGTCAAGAAATGGGCTGGTGTCAAGGCGGCAGAGCTGTCGTCTTCCTTTTCGTAAACCAACGGTCGGCTATTGAGAGCGGCTTCAATTCCGATAAGGACAGTGGACAGACTTTCCTCGTCTAGTAGAGCTCGTCCGAGTACCTTTCGCAGACATTGTTTAACAATTTCTATTAGGCGCTCCCACCAGCTTCCCCACCAAGCCGCTCGGGGGGCGATAAATTTCCATGTTATCCCATTTTGGGCATAGTATTGTTGAGTTTTAGCTGATGTCAGAGTTTGCCATAACAGGATCAGTTCTTTGTTTGCTGCATGAAAGGTAGTAGCGTTGTCAGTATAGATGGTGTGTGGGAGTCCTCTTCGGCCAACAAACCGCTGTAACGCCAAGAGAAATTTGTCGGTGGTAAGATCTGACACAAGTTCAATGTGTATAGCTCGCGTTGTTGAACAAGTGAATAGTGCTATGTAGGCTGTGTTTCTTGGTTCTCAACTACGAATACTTATGGGACCAGCGAAATCTATTCCTGTCGTAGTGAATGGAGGACACGGTACAACTCTATCAGAAGGCAGAGGAGCTTCTATTTGTTTCCCACATTTTGCTTTGGAAAGCTTGCAAGGTAGACATTTGTGAAGGACTTTCCTTATGGCTTGACGTCCTCTTAAAATCCAGAAGGTAGAACGTAACTCGGAAAGGACTATACGCACACCTAGATGATGAAGACGAACGTGCGTATACTGAATTAAGAGGTGAACGAAGGGGTGGTTTCCATCAAGCAACAAGGGGTGTTGCGTATCGGAAGGAACATTTGAAAACTGTAGTCTACCTCCAAGCCGTAAAAGGTTGTCTTTGAGGAAGGGATTGAAACAAGCAATTTTGGATGTTTTCGGTAAGGGACGTCCACCTTTCAAAGACTCCAATTCGACCGGGAAGCATTGGTATTGTACAGTTTGTATCCAGTAGCCTCTAACCTTGTCTAATTCTACACAAGTCAGTTCACTAGTGATATGTTGTTGGGACCTACAATTATTCACAAACCGTAGAATCCATGCAGTCACACGAAGGAGTTTTGTGTAAGAACTGTAACGAGATATGTCAATAATCGGTTCAGTAGTTGTAAAGTAGAAGGATTCTGATTTGGTTTTTCGTTTTTCAACTTCGACTAACGGTTGTGTGTGAGATGACAAATCTTTGGTAGGCCAGAATTCTGGTTCATGTACTAACCATTCCGGACCGTGCCACCAAGATTCCAAAGACGATAGTTGTGATGGTAAGGTGCCACGGGTAAGATGATCTGCAGGGTTATCTGAACCCGGGCAGTGGCGCCATTGTGCTGGAGTAGTGTATTGTAGGATCTCTGTCGTTCTATTGCAAATAAAGGTTTTCCAGCGATTTGGGTCTTCTTGAATCCAACTCAAGGCTACAGTTGAGTCGCTCCAGAGAGTGGCTGTATTTGAGTTCATGTTCGTTTCACTGCAAAGGTATTGTAGTAGGCGAGCTCCTAGTAGTGTGGCTGACAATTCAAGTCGTGGAAGGGTGACCTTTTTGATCGGGGCTAGTTTGTTGCGACTACAAATTAGGTTGACTTCTGTAGAATTGTTGCCTCTGTCACGGGCATATAGACAAGCTCCGTATGCTCGCTCTGAAGCATCGCAAAACACATGGATAGTAACTTCTGAGTCTACAGAAAAAATAAACCTTGGAATGCATATATCATTCAGACATGGTAGTTGGTATATCCACTTGTGCCACTGTTGTGCGATAGCTGGGGGTAATAACTCATCCCACTGGATTCCACTGAGCCATGTATCTTGAAATAATATTTTTACAACAACTATAACTGATGAAAATAGGCCTAGGGGATCGTAAAATTTAGACATCAATTTAAGTAATAAACGTTTTGTTACAGGTTCTTTAGCCGCTTGACAGATTTTTGCATGTACATCGACTTGAAACACATCGTTATTGGTATCCCATTTAACACCTAAGACATGCGTAACAGTTTTAAACGGAATATTTTCTTGTCTCCAAATATCTTGCAAGGTCTTAGAATTTGTAGTCCACTTGGCTAAAGGTAGTTTAATATGTGACGTAAGTTGCTGTATTTCTTGATAAAAAACTATAGCTTCAGTGTCTGTAAGCGTTCCCATTACAAAGTCATCCATATAGGTGTTATTTTCAAGGTGTTTAGTTGCAGTGGGATATGTCTGTTTATGCATAGTAGCCAATTCACGAAGAGAAGCTGATAGCAGAAAGGGACTTGAAGCGAGTCCAAAGGGAAGACGTGTAAAGCGGTAAGTCACAATGTCATCTTCTAGGTAGATTTTCCCATCAGATGCGTGCGTCGCGACGTCTTGTACCAAAGGAATCTAGTAGCGTTTCTATCTTCTTCCGCTAGTATCAGCTGTAGAAAAGCTTGGCTTCCGTCGCAAATGATTGCTAGCTTAGAAAGGCGAAATCTTAATAATGTGGCCATGACATCGGTAAGTAAATTTGGTCCAGTTTCAAGAGCATCGTTCAAAGATGGGTGACCTGGGGAATGAGAAGATGCATCAAAAACTATACGCCACTTGATTTCTTCATTTGCGAGTTTCTTGACTGCATGATGCGGCAGGTAGAACAGATGTGGTTCATTCTGTGGTGTGTCTAAGACGACTTCCACTTGTTTCTTATCAATATATTCTTGCATGTGTGTAACATAGTTTTCTTTCAAATCTGTATTGGCTTGTAATTTTTTCTTTAAAGAGCTTAAACGTTGAATTGCCACAGCATAATTACTTGAAGAAAGCTGAATTTCTGGTTTCCATGGCAATTTTACAACTCGTCTCCCATCGACAATTTGAAAGGAATGATGAAAGTTCTTCAATAGTTGCGAGTTCTGAGTGCTTATCTTCTCTTGTATTGGTTGTATGCCAATGCTTTCCAAGGTCCAGAATTTTCGTACTGCATCGTCTAATTTACTAGCATCGTCTGGACTTGAAGTATCCACGTTAATATTATGAACTGTAGGAATGAAAGAAACTGTTGTATGTGTTCGAGGTCCACTAACTATCCATCCAAAACAGGATGGGACCAATGCTAGAGAATCTGACAGCCTGACTGGAGCTTCAGTATTCATGACATTCCAGTAGAAATCAGCACCGATTAAAACTTGTATTGGTAAGTTCGATAAAGAATCATCTGGGTCAGCAAGCTTCAGCCTCTTGTTTCGGGCAAAAAGTGACACAAAAGATGGTGAACACGGGTGTGATGCGTATTTGTTGGAGCTTTCGAATGCTGTAAGGTTGACTTTGGACTTGTCCCAGATGCTTGATAACTGAAATTGCACTTGTCTTCTCGGCTGGTTAAAACTAACTGGAGACTCAAACGCTTGAAGTTCCAGAGGTCGGATAGAGATGGCTTGAAGTTTTAAAGTGTCCACAAGATCGGAATGAATGAAACTAGATTGACTTCCACCATCCAAAAGGCATCGTGTCAGTTTTTTAATCCCAGTTGGACCAGTAATAAAAACTCGTGCAGTTTGCAAATGGACAAAATCAGAAGAAACTATATCAATTTTGTTTGTAGATGTAATTGCAGACTGACTATTGTTTGGAGCTTTGCATATCGAAACATGATGTTTTTTCTTGCATTTGGAACAGCAGTATTTCTCCTTGCGAGTGCAGTCTTTTTTCGAGTGCCCACGGTTAGTGCACAAAAAACATCTGTTGGTATCCTTTAGTTTCTGTATGCGTGTGTCTATGTCTGTCACAGAGTTGCACTGTTGAGGCCAATGTCCCGCAGTCTCACAGAAGGGGCAGAAAGGTGATATTTTTTTATCTCTAATAACTGGTTTAGAATTCACATTAAAGTTTTCTGAGGAGGATTTTGGAGTGTAATCAGGAGTTAATGAACCTTTAATCTTGTTCGTAATAAGCGCTCCCTCCACTTCTTCTAAGAGAAATTGTATTAATTTTGTTATATCCCCCTCCGCTATTTTCTAACGTTTTGCATAAATGATCCATCGCCGACAAATGTCATCCGGAAATATGCGTAAAATTTTAGGAGTTAAAACTCGACCGTAAGCATCGACATTCTCTCCCAAAGCACGTAGAGCTTGTAATCTTCTATTACATTCAATATAAACCTCATTGAGTGATGTTGGCGATGTGTTGCGTATTGGAGTTAAATTCTCTAAAAAGTCCAAATGAGCTTGAATAATTCTATTTTTGTCGCCATATTTATCCATAAGAAGCTTTTTAGTAGTTTCATACGTATCGGCAATAATACTTATACCATCAACCAATCGTTTCGGTTCATCTTGCAAATAACCTCTTAAAAACACATGTTTATCAATAATGGAGAGATTCTGATTGGCGTCTACAGAAGACTGAAACTGTTCCCAAAAACCTTGCCACTGTTCTATATCGCCTCTAAATGGCTCCAACTTTATCGTAGGCAATTTTACTGTGTAAGATTGAGTGACAGGCGTTGTGATAGAAGGCTCTAAATTCGTCGCCAAAGCATTATTATTGGTCGCCAAATCATTATTATTGATAGTCAAAGCAGTAAAGTTTCCCTTAGTTTTCGATAATTCTTGTTGGATAATCTTGCGAGCTTTAAAAATTGAAAGTTCCGCCATATCCGTATAGCTTTCACACTGTGTAATGTCGTTTTGATATTCTTCGTCAGAATATAAACAATGAATTTCGTTATCCACTATTTTCATATCGTTTAGGGCAGTCGTTAAACGATTACAAGTATATTCGACATTTTCAAGCGAGTAATCATCTTTTAAGTTATTTATTTCAGTAGAAAAACGAGTAACATTACCTCGAATCGTTCTTCGTCTGCGTTTGAGTAACGCCGTTGTGTCTATCGCTTCACCAGTCGTCGCCATTTTGTAGAATGGAAGTTCAGTAAAGTAAACTTGTCGATATTCCGTAAACAAAACAGGAAGTATAAGTTCAAGGTTGTCCTGATTCGTATAATTGAGTTTTCGGCACCATTATGTTGTAGTTTTAAATGTTGTAAATAGACTGAAATCTATGGAACACGAATGCATTTAAAACGCCATTTATTTATTTGTTCGTCTAGTGCGTTACAATAATCGTTGCCACTTACGGCAAACTAAAATGTCGCGTTAACATTCAAGGGCTCATTCGCAACACAATTGTACTTTTTTCAAAAAAATAAATATATAACTTTTGAAAAACGCAAATTTAGGTTTTGAATTCTTATAAATGTTATTCTAAAATTTTCTATATTAATAAAAATGCAAGGGATTCTCTAATTGCATTGAAAAATTGAAATTTAAAAATGATAGCCCGACATCCAAGGGACAATAACATATAAAGTTTGATATATGAATTTAACGTTGTCAATTTGATGTGAAAACAACACTTTAAAAATACCTTCCATTTATGATAATTCAGTAAAAAGACACAAACTTATTACTTGCTAGGTAACATATCTAAAACTAGGTTAGGAATCGTATCTTTCCATGGTAATTCCCATAGCACCTAAGATTTAATAAATTCACTCACCATCTGGACTATTAACATTCATTTGCAATAGTAGATACTCCCTAACCAAATAGATAAAAATCTTTTTTTTAATTAATAACTACAATTATTAGTAATATTTAAACAATAGCCAAATATGTTTACATTTTTAAGATTTTTTTATAATATCAGTACTAAATTGTTTTTTATTTCATAATCAGGAAATAAGATATTAAGGGCTCAGAATAGTATTTCAATATTCGAATTGTCCTTCACTTTAACTGTCCATATATTGATGATCATTGTGGTAAAGAAATAAAAATTTCTGTTACACTAATTAACAATATCATTATTATTTTTAACTCAAAATTCATCAAAGTTGCAACAAAACGTTTTATCATGCTTAAAATATGAAACAATTACTTTTCTAGCAGTCACAAATAAATCGAAGATATTTTCAAGTTTAATCAATGCATTTTCTTATTCCCTTTCATACACTCTTATCTCGAATATTCTTCTTTGTCAACAGATGAAATTGAAAGGTGGTTATCCCTATCCCAAACCCAACCTAAGTATAGGAAATGTTTTTGAAGCTCTTGTTGAACATCCCCTTTACCATTACACACAAGTGCGCATTGAAAACTTCAAAGAAATCCCTCAATAAAAGATTTGAGGATTCCCTTTCATTAAAGCATCTTATTTGTACAAACAGAACCACTCCAAGAGGCACTACAAACATACAAACGCAGCATTCCCATCTGCTTGTAGGAGGCTGCATTGTATAAAGTGAGAGTTAAAAACAGGTGAAACGCGCATGGAAACGACGAAAATTATCAAGTATGGGGAACGGAACAAATAAACCAAGTGTCTACGCTTTTGTGGGAAGAATAGAAAAAATGAAATAATAAATAAAATCCATAGGAATCAAAATGGTTTCAAACTGCTTTGGGTATCTTGAAGTGTTTGCATACATCTTTTGAGGTTCGTATTGTATGTTAAATACGAAAGTGTTTTTTTTTATGAATTGCAAGTAATTCAGTCTTATTTCTACTTTCGAATAACTAATAGACGAATTTTAAGAATATCTATTGTAATTTTACAATACTAAAATATTCTAAACAATTATTGATGTCTTCTTTGAAGAATGTAAAATACAATAAAATTCAAATAAATAACTTTAAATCCTGTATTATTAGTTTTGTGACATTAATAACTTGGATTATTAAACTTTTATAGGCTCAATAGTACGTTGCACACTCTGTCTAGTGCATAATAGCTCTAGTGCATAATACCAGATAAAATTCAATAAACCTATGGTTTGGGAACGTCACAAGAAAGCTTATCTGATTTATAAAACAGAAAGTTAATATAATACTTCAATTCCACAAATTTCCAGTTTCCCAGCAATACAATAATTTTTAAAAAAACACTCTAATTTACTATATTTTTTCGAATAGAATGCTTTGGAGTATAACTAAATAATTATACCTGATAAAGTTATGAAGATTTAGTTTGTTTTTTAGAAAGCATGTATTGATTATTGAACAAAGAATACGAGTAGGGTGTTCCAAATAACACATTTTACACCCAAACCGTAGATACAAAAAAATTACATTAAAAACAAATTTACAAAACTACATTGAAACATTAACACATTAAAATTACATTAAAATAGTATACTCGAAAATGAACATTTAAAAATATTTTTAGTCAAAAAAATTAAATCAACATCATCAATATCTCAAATAAATATAATTTAAGATACCGTAAGATTATTGTTTGACTTTTTACATGTTTTAGAGTATCAGAAAGCTCGTTATAAAATTAAATGGCAAGATAAAAGAAACTTTTACGTATTATTCTTTAATTGGTTTTATTAAGAATTATCTATTAGTAGAGTTTCTAGTTTTAATTACAATATTTTTATTCTGAAATAAATGTATATTACAGTAAATAAATTTCACACAACTGAAAATATGTAATTTTCTGAATGTTTTTTTAGAATGCTATTATTTGAAAATACATCATTTCAATTTGAATTACTTAAAAAACACTTCAGAATTATACTTTGAAATTAAATTATTAGCAAAATGTTACTATAATAATAGAACCCCATATGGCCATATAACAAATTCGATTGTATCCAAGAAAAATAAAATTGCCACAAAGTGCTTCTTGGCATATTTTTTTAAATGATATAAACTTAAAACTAAAGAATCTTAACTTTATTAGAAGTTTGGATATGTGAGTTTTCTATTTAAAATTTCAATGCATGTGTAAGCCTAGATATTTTTTTTATATATATATTTTTTTTTTATTTCTCATCATGATAAATCATAAAACAATACTTTAATTTAAAGTAAACATTGCTCGTTAGAAAGCTTGTCACTTTCCGATTGTTCCATAACCGTTCCTCTATTATAAAAAAATAATGATTTAAAACAAAGAGGCTAACGTGTTTATCTAAGTAACATACAATTAAAAAATATTTGAGTTTAAATCATAACGTCTGTCATACGTCATCATAACTTGTTTTTTAAAAATTCTTCAATTTTCAATAAATTAAAATTAAATATTTGTGCAATCAACTGCATTTTTATAAAAGTTGAAAAATATTTATGTCCTGTAATTTTTTCTAAATAGTTGCGAAAATAAGAAAAACAACAGGTTTTAGTATTTTTTCAGTACATATGTTGTGCTACTTATACCAACATTTAACAGACTGCGTATTTTGCATTTAGTCACTAAGTGCGCAATGTTTTAGAAAACCTCTTGTAAAGAGTTCTATTTATTTGCATAAACAAATATTACGACTTTTGGTTAACATATTCCTTCTACCTTGATTTTAAAAAAAGGGAATGTTTAATTTTTAAGATACTTTCGAATTACATTCAAATCGGCCACTTTCAATTCAGTTAATTTATTTTTCCATGGATTTACAAACAGACAAATAGATATTGACCTGTTTTAATGTGCCGTTTCCCTTTCAGGGAACGAATGAGAAAAGAAGTATTCACTTTTGAAACTACTTTACCTATAATATTCTAGGTACAAACAATATATAAATTCTAATTCTCAATACTTTTTAGTGAAGTTTCGTAGAGAGGACTTTTTTAATTTGAAACTCGGAGTGCTGTATTTCCATTTTACTTTGGTAAAGAAATCGACATCCGGCAAGTCAAAACTTCTTTCCCACAAAACTACAATATGCCTCCGAATTTTCAGTTTTTCCCCTTCGCTTTAATTCCCAACAAAAAATATATTGGACAAATTCATCTCGAGAAAACCCGTTTTAATCAACGATCAGAATTTATTATTTAATTCGATATAGAAGCGAGGAATTTAATTCGGTGTCGGCAAAATTGATTTAAAAATATATATCTCCCAAACCGACGAACACACGCGCAACTGGGATAGAGGACATTCTTTCCAAACGTAGTAGCGAAGCATTTTTTTTTCCGTATCTCTAGCTGTTCAAAAGAGTCCCCAGTGTTGGAATTTTCAGATAAAATTAATGAGATGGTAGAAGTAGAAAAATATGAAACACTTGACCGAAATTTTGAACGACGAATTTTGCATTGTTAATGAAGGTACGAGTATTGAGGAGTGAGATAGTTTTCAGAGATAACGTCCGGGGAGGTAAAAAAGTTATTTGGGGATAGAGCGTGTTTTTGAGATGATTAAGATTTTCGCTGAATTGTTACCCTTTAACTCGAGAGTTTCATACCTCTTTTTTAGCCATCGTCTTCCCCGACTTCAACTTTGGTAATTATTCTAAGTCGCTCTATTGAAGACTCTCAGCGACGTTCTTTGGGATAAAAAAACAACCTATAATTAGGTTCTTTAAAAAGTAGGAAAGCGGATTCTTGAAAGAAAGTTGGACATTTTTCGAGGAAAGAAAGAAAAATGTGCAGTTGAGATGTATAAAGGAATAAGATCGCATTATGCTTTTCACACGATTCCGCTTGCAGTTTAGATACTCGAAATGGTTTTTTTTGGTAGATTTTAAATTCAATTGAGACAACCTCATAGAAAAAAACTATTATTATGTACAACAGAAATGTTACATTTTTTAAAGTTTTGTCACATAAATTACAAGTCATGTTTAAAAACCAGAAGGTTGACAGCGCGAAAAGTATTCCTAGTTAATTAAAATAAAAGAAGAACGGAATTTGTAAGAATTGTATTGTAAAGCTTCAACGTCGATTCATTTTAATTTTTTTTTTTAATATTAGTTCTGAAACTTTGTCTTATACTCTGAAATAACTTTGGTAGTAGTTTAAGAGAGAGAGAGACAGCGATAATAAACAGATAGTAATTAAACAGATAACTAAAACAACAAACGGGTAGTAATTTGAGTATGATCATAACTTATTTTATATTTTACGAGCCATTCATTTTGTTTTAAACTTGCATGTGAGACATTGTGTTTTTTCTTCCGACCTAAAGTTTAGAGCAATACCCAAATGAATTTGATACTAGTTCAAAAGATACAAAGATGTTGTTCAAACATACAATTATCTTTTGAAGACGAAATAGATTAGTTTTATTGGTAGTTTTTGATCCGTTAGCATCTAAAATTCTATTTATGCCACGTTTTGAAGAAATAATATCAATATCATATAAATAAGTATTTCAGCTGTAAAATCGCACATACTTTTTCCTGTGCTATCAATATAATTAAAATTATTCAATAAAAACTAAGTAATTTTTTTAATTGAAACGAACTTTTAAAAAAATCTTCTTAGTTGATTTCGGACTATTTACAACAAGTAAATAAAGTATTTTTGTAAACAAAAACCACTTAGGCTAAATTGGTTAAGAATTTTGTTGTTGGTTTTAGTTAAAATATTGTGCATTATAAATAATTTGTATTTTACAGCAATAAATAGTAAATTCATAACATTTACAGTAAGTGTTTCTATTACAAAGAATACAATTTAAATGTGGTATTTCAATTAAAATATACATTATACATACGTTCATACAAATACTGAATATGATGCTTCTGTGAATATTCTACTTCCATAGTTAAAATATATCATCGTTTTTTTTTGTTTTGTTTTTTTGGGGGGGGACCTTTTTTAATATTTGCTTTTACTAAAAAAGTGTTTATTTTAATAAGTATAAATAAAGCGTCTTTCGAAATATTCTCTAAAGTTGGGATTTTCCCAGCTCTTTTAATTAGTTTGGAATTTAAGAGAGGAATCGATTGCTTTTAAGTAAATCAAATGTAATTTCTGTATGATTCCGAGCTACCAGAATTTATTCCAAAGGATTTTAGCAAATTAATTTTGCTAAGAGCTGAACTCATTTTCATGATGCAAGGGCTTTAAGAGGAAAGCTCTTAAATTTGTTCAAATATCATAATTTCAAAATTAAACGTATGTTCTCATTGTTATTTTGTTTGAGTTTCATAGATATTGTAGTCTAGCATATATTTTAGGTATCTTTATGACATCTTGTATTACGTCTTAGACGTATAACTTTTTTCATCTTTATTTTTATTACAACTTTGTACTTTAAGAGAATAACATCAAAAGATAAAAATAAAAAATATTTTTAATCCATTTTCCCTTAACTTTTTTTAACTTTTACACCATTTAATTAATAAAAACATTTTAATAAAAATCGGTAATTGGATATAGCTATTCAAAAATATTCCATTGCTCTATCTCTAAATGTACAAATTATATTATGTCATCATCAGTAAACTAACTTCACTAATATTCCTATAATCGTGTGGGTTAAACCATTGCCACTGGAGAAAATGGGAATGCACATATTTTTTTTCAGATCTGAAGTGTTCCTAAATTTATGATACAAATTTAAACTCAAACAGTTTATCATATTATTTAATACTATCGCATAAAAGTTTCTGAAAAAAATAGCACGATCTGTTCATGAATTGCAGCATTATCAACGACTTGTTTAAAAACCCGTAAAAATGTAAATAATTATTTTAAGCACCTTTTTTAAAAAAAAGCGTTGATATTTATGAAATAAAAGTACAATTCGTCACTGGTCCATGAAATTATCTTTCTGTTGATACATCGCATGTTAAGATCCGTTACGGCTAAGAGGCGCAAAAGTGATCTTTACTACAGAACTTATGATGAAATATGATAGTTTGACAATAAATTTAATTCAAATTTCAGGAAAGTATATCAATCAATACTTTCTATTTATATTTTCACTTATTTTCAATCAGCAATAACTTGTTTTTTAATTTATAAATTAAATGGATTTTAAATATAGTTTTAGGAATGTCAGTGTTATTTGTATTTGAAGTTTTGTCTTATTTAGTAGAAAATATTGTATATTTTAAACATTTTGCGTAATTAATATTTTTTACCTATTTCTAATGTAAAGAGAGATAAAATAGTTAAACTCATTTTATGATTTATCTATAACGTAAACGTGTTTCATACGTTTAAAATAATACACTGTAAAAAACGTAGTGTTAAATTTATTTAAATTTAATGTACTTATTTTACTTTTCAATGATAATATAGGATAGGGCGAACGTTACTCTTATCTTATAATAAAAGTTTTCTTAAAAAACTTAACGGACATGTTAACAAAAGTATTAAATATATTTTTAACAATGTCGAAACTTTGAAATACTCCTTCCCTACACATTCAGCTGTACTTCACATCCAATCCCACTCCAACAAATACACCCCCAAAATAGAAATTCCTTTCGATACGAATTTCCTACCTCCTCTCCGGAGTAGAATTTGATGTACCACCATGAAACATATCTATCAATAATGTACGTTCCGGTCGCATCCCTTTCCAGTGAAAACAAAAATCCATACTTTTCGTAAACAAAAGGAAAAAGCATCTTTTTCCGAAGTTCCCCTTCCTCTCATTTAAGGTCCGTCTCCCGCCCCAGAACTCCCCTTTTTGCACTACTAGCAGCAGCAAACCCCTCTTGCGCACACACCCGAAGAAAAGAAACGGGATAAAAATAAATAATAACGCACACAACACCGAGAAGAGGGAACTGCAGCTAACTGGATTGACTCTTGCTGGGATCCGACAAAAACTAAAAGTGTTTGTAAGCGGCCTCAGCGATAGATCGGACTAATGACTCCCCCTTGAAAGGGAGGATCAATGAAAGAATATAAGGACAAAAGATGTGAGGAGGAATGCCGTTTGATATTATGTAATTGACAGGGTCCCTTAGTTTGGCGGACAAGCGAGGGGAAAGGCTGACAAAGGAAAATGTTTTCGTGACGGACGTTCAATCAAGTCACATTCTTACATATTTGGGCACACAATTTCTTTTCGCGGAAATGGGGTCCTCGTTTTTTAATGAACATTGGGTCTCATTAGATTTAGGAAGTTGGTTATTATGGGGGAATTGGAACTTTGATTGTGTGGCTCAGTTCTTTTTGTTTATTTGTCACTGGTTTTTGTTTCTATTTTTCCGCAATCAGGTGAAATTAAATTATCCAATTGTTGTGATTAATAAATGTGTTTAAGCTTTAATCTCACGTATGAATATTTTTTAAACGAATAATGTTTCTGAAGTTTTAAAAAGGTCGAAAAAGTGGTTTTGATCATTCCTGTACTTTAATTAGTGATAATTTATTGCGTGATAATTAAAACTTTGATTTTGAGAAAAATACTTCACTGGGCTTTATGAGGTAAATTTAGTAATGGCAATTTTAATAATTGTTTTATTAAAATTAAATTCTGTATTTTAATTTTACGAACAATTGTATTTACAAAGTTAAAGATTTAATAAGTAAATATCAGAAGTATCCATAAGGTGAACATAAAACAGTAATATTCTTGGAATTTTTAACATTTGATATAGTTCTTGCAAAATTTAAAAAGCATTTTTTTAAGTTTTATTTAAGAAAACATTTTATAATAAAATTCATTTGACAAATTTTATATTTAACTTGAATTAAAATAACCTTCCGTAATTAATATTCACCGAAATTCATAACTACGATATTCAAATTTTAATTTACTTTACTCCGGAGATTAGATTTGAATAATTTGAATATATACAAAATTGACTAAATCAATTTTAAGAAAAGTAAAAAAATATATAAGATTTTATTACTTTCTATATAAAACTTACCTACTATTAAAATTAAATAGTTATAGTTGAGTTAATGGTATTTAATTGTCAGATGGTCAGAAGATGCTTATTTCAATTGAATGCAAATATAGTTGGTTTTTGTGATATTAACTTTAAAAGTTTGTTTCCTGAAAACCATTTAGATAGTTTAATAAAATATGAACTCACTTGATGTTCAAGGTTTTTAATATTACGTCCACTATAAATTAGTCAAGTGTAATCAAAGCAAAAGTAATAAATTTGCCGTGAAAGTTCATTATGGTTAATTTTGGAAATATATAATGGTATTTATCAGACAGAAAACAAAAATTAAATAGAAACCAATAGTTTTATTTGTGAAAATCTGACACATTCATACATATGTTTTGTGTAACGGGAAATTTTTGTTTAGTATTTTGACAAAAACGCTAGGAACTGAAAGTGCTTTGGGGCGGTCCTGTATATGCTTACGGAGTTTAAGAATCAACTATAACAAAAAGTCATCGCAACCACCATAAACCACTACTTCCACTCCACTCTGCTTCACGTGTGAAAAGTTTTGCTTTTTCTTTTCTTTTGCGTTTTTAGGCATTTAGTTCCAGTTTCATACCGTTAAGAGTTTTGAATATTTTTTTTATTTTATTTAACATTTATTTCTGAATTTTTTTTCAACTAATTTACTTAAATGTTCTTGGAGTACGAGTTTACATGGTTTAAGGATTTAAAGAATGCATTGAATTTTTTTAACGGAAAACAGAGCACTTTCCGATTGTTTTTTTTACACACCAGGAATTAATGATCCATTCCAAAACAAACTTGATTATTTAAGGCCCATTATTAGTGCGGTCTTGCGAATGGTTTAACATTGAGGCAATAACCTCTTCATTTGCATGGGCTTGATTCCCGCTAAAGTCTTAAGGTTTACAGTATGACTTATTTGTAAATTAATATGTACTGTTAGAACCTATTGTACTAATCAGTAACAACCTGCGATATATGACTTTATCTAAATTGGAATAGGTAGGTTAATTTTTTTAGAAACAACAGAAGTTGCACGAATTTAAAACGTCAACTTTATGGAAACAGATTTTTTTTTATTACAGAATAGAAAATTCACAGGTGTCGGAATTTCTGTGTCAAATTGTATATCTGCTAAAACAAATTCCCACTGACTTTTTATAGTAAACTCTTCATATCTAGCTATTTATATAAATCAAAAGTTCAACAATTGTTGTGTTGTTGCATACAGCATCAAAACTTGCAAGAACAGTATACAAATTCAATTTAAACGACCATCACTTTTCAACCACGTGACTTAAATATATTTTAAGAGGCAATCTAGCAAGCAATTTCGTTTCTTTCAATTCAAGGAATAACTGGACATAACCATAAAACATAAAAATAGAAATCGCCTACTAGAAATCGCCCACAAGCAACCCAAGAGAAGAAAGCCATACCCCCAATGGTCCTAGCTTCTACCCTCAAAAAAAAAGTCTTAAAAAAGCAGTTACGCTGCAGATTAGAAAATCGTGTTTGTATTGCGGTTTCGCTGACATCATGAAAGTGTAGCTGTTTCCAAACCCTAGCAATTCGTGCCCGAAAGATATCAAACGTGATTACGCTACACGAGACCTAGAGTCGGGGCTCACGAAACCCATGATGACTGTCCTGGGACCCCGGTCCTTACTTTGATTCAATCCTTGCCCCAGAATTGTATCTTTGTTTATAGCGGATATCTTTTGGGTGCCGGGATTTTGGCGTGGAGGTCGAGGAGAAATGGTTTGAACGCGCGCAATCTCCCCTAGAAGAACATTAGACGGAATTTTATGTCTTTCCACTTCGGGGATCGATCATGCTTGAGAAATGTGGAAATAAAATCCGGCTGGAAATAAATTTCCGCCTGTCTATCGAGACACTGTATGGGATTGCGAAGAGATGTATAACTTTGGACTTTGATATTTATCTCTTCGGGAATGTTGTACATCAATGAGATATTTTTTTTTAAATACATTGCCATATCTGATGAACAACTCGTGTATTTCAGAATTGCAACTCGTGTATTTGAGAAGGGCAACTCGTATATTCGAAAACTTGTCTTATCTACAGTTATGATAATCGAAAATAAAACCTTTTTAATATCAATATACACATAAAAAAATCATTAAAATAAAGATTTATACAAACACAAATAATTACGATCCATTACAGGCTCTAAGCCCAGCGGGGTTGTTCCTGTAATTCAATAACTGATGTATCGTATTAGATATATTATTAGTCGTTTCAAATCATGTCTTCTCCAAACGCATTGTTCTATAAAAATTGTATTTTTCCGATGCTATTTTGTACTATTAATTATTGAAAAATTCTGTTTTAACGACCATAAAGCAGTATTTGTATTTTCAAATTTGTCAACTATAAAAAGAAATTACACACATTTTCAAATTGAGAAGTGCAATTTCAAAACTTGTCTTATGCAAAATAATGATAAACCCATTGTTTTCTCTAAAACAGTAAATATCGACAAGACAAGTTCTGGAACTGTATTAATCATTTTTTGTTAAGAAATACAACAAAGCAAGCAAGCCTTATGTAATGCCGGTACTTGGAAAATGTAAAAGTAAATTAAGTTATAAATCGTTTTTTACATCTCTTTTGAGAAAAAAATTAAGAACACGTTTATATTAGTTTTTAAGTAAATGATTTATATCTTAATGAAAATTAAATTAATTTGGTAACAAAGAATGTGGAAAATACTTCAGTCGGGTAAACGTTAATTGGGTGTAATAGAAAATTGCTCAAATATTTAGAATCACTAAAGATACTGCAACAGTACACATCTAAAGCACACTAATAATTAAAATGAAAAAAAATGCAATAGTTTCCATCTTCTGAAACAGAAGTAAAGTAGAACTTTCAGCTGTTCGTTTATTCACCATATTCGATTTGTTCTGTTCTATATATTTCAATATTACCATTCAACATTGTTACCATCATACTTTATCTCTTTGTCACGTACAAGTCATTTCATTTCGAAAATGAAACGTTCGCCTCTACCAATTTCTTTTATGCTATTTATAGCCTTCATATATTTAATCTTGATATTTTTAAGGAAATTCAGCAAATTATTATAATGTATGGCATTTTAGCTCAATTTTTGTAAGTTATTCATTTGTTTTACTTCTTTCTAAAATTTTCATTTATTAGAAATGATCCCTTTTTGAAATAATTCATTCATTATCCTATTTGCCTCAATATAGTTTGCTTTGCAGAAATAAAATGATGCAATTTATATTCTCAATATCACTTTATGTTTCTCAAATTGAATATCGATTGAGATATGAAAAAAGAAAATTTGGTTCAAAATTAATGCTTACCTGACTAGATTCCATAGGATTTTATTTGGATGTATAACTTCGAATTATGTTATTTTATTTTTTAGGGAATTTATTGCTTTCATAAATTCAATAATTTTGAGAGAATTTCATCTACTTAGCAACATTTAGCAACGTTAGGCAGGCTAATTTTTTTGTATTTAGAGTATATAGAAATGTATGATAATAAATATGAATTTTGGTAATTTTTTAGCAACATTTTTTTCAAGCAGCAACATATAATATTATTCAATATTCTGTTATGAATATAGAATAATATTAAATTCGCTTTAGTTCTTGGACAGCTCTATAATGATGAAAAAGCTTAATTTTATTCTAATGAGAAATACATTTTAAAATACACATCCATTTTAATATTTTTTTATTTTATGGAACCTATTGCATTTTTAAAAAATGTTCATTGGGGACTTATAGTTTTCAATTATTAACCATAAGTGAACGGTGAAAGTAAAATATGTGTTAACAAAAGTTAATATCAATGTTAAAGTTAAATATTAATAAAAAAATATTAAAGTAAAATAATAGTATTTCTGCTCATTGGAGAAGGTGATTCAACATGCTAATTTGGAAAAGTATTAATACGTTGAACGTTTAAGATATGTTATTTCCCTCGTTGGTAGAAGAAAAGCCACAATCAAATTATTTTCTATGGGAAGAAGAGTTATTAGGATACAAGAACCTTTCATAGTTTATCTTTTCTTGGCCACTTCCCTTAATAATATAAATGAAAAATAATGCAAAAAATATGAGAAACTGGAATCCAACATAATATAAAGGTTTTGTTTTTATAAAGTGATGAAACAAGACATATTGACAAATTCTGCTACGCTCGAGTTTGCTCTGTATAATATTTATTTGCAATATATACTAACATGTGTTATCTCGGGTTAGTCAGGTAAGCGGTTAATAATATTTATTGAGTAATAAGAATATTAAACAGAACTCTTACCATTATAATTTGAAGAAAATCTTAAACAAAAATCTATTTATATAGACAATTTAAGTATACGTTACAAGACGTAGACTCAACTAAAGCATATATGAATAAAGTAAAGATATATGTATCTCTGATATCTTTAAAATCAGAAATATAGAATCAATAATCAATAAATTATGGTGAACAGCATGAGCTGATTTTTTTTAAATAATACTTTATTATAAAATATATATTTTAATTTAGATGTTTTGTTGCAATATTTTATCATTCGTTCAAAATAAAAGTTTCTATTCTGAAAGTTTAGATAGTAGCACATCCCCATTCAAGAAATGTTAAAACTTTTCAACAATTTGATATTCTTTATTTATCACACTTTTGCTATAGGAATATTAGTTGAACACAATGAGCGTTTTGTTTGTAAAATTTATCCCAAAAAAAATAACGATATGGGGGAGTGGGTAAGAATTAAAGAAACGTAACCGTTACGAAGCATGTTATAAAGGGCTTGAAGTGATAACAAAATAGCAAGACGCAATATACGAATGGTCCCTTAAGATTAAATGTGAAACAAATGTCTCATTTTAAAAATCAAATCTTTTAAAAATTAACGCTCTTCATTATTTTATACAAATAAAACAAAAATCAGCTTCCAAAAATTCAATTCATATTTGACATAAAGAAATAAAAAGAGATCAAGTACTCTTATAATAATAGATCATATATTCCCCTAGATTACATTTAAAAAAAAAATAATAACGTCAGTTTGCTTCTCCTCGAAACTCATTCAAATGTTGACGAACAATGACCATTTTAACGGATGAAATAATCAGAAAATTATTAAAATACTTCCATTTGTCTATATTTGAACAAATTATTTCTTTTGTTTCCGAAATTATTTTTTTTTCGCTCCGAGCTCTCTGCTGCCATCTGTTAGAGGAAAAATGCGAATAAAACTCTCTTTCGCGATACATTTATATTAAAGACTATTTCAGCATGTTTTTGTGAGGGAAAGAAATATTCAAACTATTCGATTTCCATGTAGCCTGCGGGGCTACTTGCAACCCAGCTGACAGCAGCTATCAGTTCTGTAAAATGTGTTTGCTGTTGCATTAAGGAAGAGTTGATAAGATAAATAAAAAAAAAATCCGGCGTGGAGGGCATTGGATTTGGCTTTTCTGCTTTAAGTACAGTGGATGGAAAATATTTTGTCAATCAGGGTCGATTTCGGAGATTTATAAAAAAAATATATAAAATAAAAATAGATATTTCATACATTTCATTTTCTGTGGTTTTGGTAAAGGATTTCAATTTTTCTGCGAGGTTATATTTGGAAGCTGGGAAATAAATGCTTTAATATACGTTTAGGTATATTTCATTTGAGGTTAAAGGAGTAAATACAATTCGAAAATCTGTAAAATCTGTAATGGTGTACATAAATGTGTTTTACAGTGTCTTATTATTTTTCAATGTGCATTATAAAAAAAAAATGTTTTAAAAATTCAGAAGAAGACTGCAATTATAGGTTTATATTGTTACATATATTGTAATTATACATAACACTTTTACTATTAAGTTTTAACTAATTAAAAAAAAAATTAAAAATGAAAATATTTATTTGTGGGTTTTGTGTTATTTATTTTTGTTGATTTCTTCTAATGTCTATTTTGGTATCATTGCTTGAAAACCGCTAGGCCATTTCTTGCGTTAAATTGCAATAAATGTAAAAAATTATTATGACACTTAAATAAGTTTATTTTATATATATGTGTTATCGTTAAAGTATGAAATCCGTTATTGCGTAGAATACCTAGTAATTTTATAAAATAACTGATCATGTCAGTTAAAGCGTAGAACTCTCCTATTCTATGGTTTAACTAGTTATTTCATACAATAACGAACTAAATGCCGATAACATGTAAAATAACCGAGTAAATAACGTTCCGAATTCATAGGGCTTTAAGTGGGAACCACTGGTCAAATATATTTGTAATCAACCATTCTAGGTTTTCATCTCATCTCTTTGAGCAGTCGATTTTAGGACCAGGCACCACATTGTTGTTCAAAAACAGCTGGCACCGCCTTGGAGCAGTCTATTTTGACACCGGGCAAGGCAGATTACTTTTTGAAAACAGCTGGTATCCCATTGGGATTCTCATCTCTTCCAAGGAGTCGGATTTGGCACCGGGCAATGGCCCATTGCTTTTTAACCCACTGACGATCACACTATTTTCGAAATTGTAAAGTTGTTTTAACTGCCCGGTAATTTAAATAAATTTTCTTTTGCATGTTATTTTATATATTTTTTTAATTAATTGTATAGAGATAGCTCGTAAGTTGCGCTCAAACCTTGAAATAAAAAAAAATAGTGTAAAATGGAATAATTTTATGAATTTAAAAATTGAGTGCACTGCTAGAAAAAATGGAGATACCTGGACGTGATATCAAATCCATGAGCGTCAGATGGTTAATAACATCTAGTAACCCATTGAAGCAATCGTTTGGGGTTTCTCATCCCCTTTGAGTAGTTGATTTTGTCATCTCAACTCTCTTTCGGACAGTCGTTTAGAGAATCTTGCATGATAATATTTTTAACATTGTAATTCAACCTAAATTGAATTATAATCAATAATCTCCAGTACGGTATGCTAAATAATTCAGTCAAATTGTTTATTTTGCAGTTTAACTTTCTATCACTAATTATTTCATAGAATAGCTAGTTATTTCATAGAATAACTAGTTATTTCATAGAATAGCTAGTTATTTCATAGAATAACTAGTTATTTCATAGAATAACTAGTTATTTCATAGAATAAGAAGTTAAAGTGTAGAACTATTAATAAATTACACATTTAAACTGACTTGATCAGTTATTTCATGAAATAACTATGTATTCTTTGAACTAACTGAATTATACACTTTGACGGTAACATTAAAAAGTTTGATTTTTTTTAATATATATTTTATCGAAAACATAGGTCAAAAGACAAAATTGCAGCTAGTATAGATTATTGTGACAAATTGACAAAAATGGTTAGCTACTGAAATTTTTACAAAAAGTATGTATTTCGGCTTAAAGTGGGCATGTACTGTCAGCTGTTAGCAACTACGCTTAAGATTTACGAACCAGTATTTCATTTCCCGAGTCTTTCCTTCTCGATATATCTTGATTCGTCGTCACCGCCAAACGTAAATTGTGTATCTATACTTCAATAATTCAACCTCAAAGCAAGTACGATTGTGAACTGAATTACATATATTCTCCTTCAAAACCATTTCAGAAGTTCAATTTTTCCAGATAAGTCCATAAACTTGACCACTGCGCCTGCTTAATTATCAATAACCGGTAACGCCCCCTTTCCTTGACAAAGTTCGTGCATGTATGCATCGTGCATATACATGTGACTCATCCGTAATCCCCTGGAAATACATCGTTTATGGGTTAAAGAGAGGGGTCTGTCACAGCGCCCTTTATACACATCTCCATAAGAAGACATTCCCCACTTTATGACCTTTTGAAATGCTATTGTAGTAGCGGCTGCATGGCAGGAGGTTCCATTTGTGAGAATTATGTGTCAGCTATAAAATGATACTCCCGTCTATTCTTAGCACAGGGTATTCTTTCCAAAACACCTTTTGTTTGGGTCGCTATGGTGCTTTTTATGTCCCACTGTATCTTCCGCCCTTTGGTGGAACATAAAGTTGCACTCATGTTCGAAATCGCACTGGACATCGTTTAAATCAGTTTCGGATTTCCCATTATACATGTCGGATAGGGTAGCAAGAGTTTTTTTAAATTACATATAATTTACTAAACTAATAATAAGACTTTTTTTGGCTAGAATGTTAGGAAAACTTTTCATATAGAACTTTACACTAAGAATATAAAATACCAGTGCAACTAAAAAATACATAATTAAAAATATATTCAATCTGAACATGTTTCCAGAGACACAATCTCACGTCATCCTTTGATGAGTGGAGATGGTCGAAGCATGTTCATAATGTATATATTTTTACATGACGTATGTTTGCGTTTTATTGGTATTTTATAAAATCTTATAATCAAAACAAGTCCATCATACCCCCCCCCCCCTCCTTCCTAACTGCACATACAATAATATACTTTCTGAATATATATATTTTTTAATTTTATTGTAAACTACAGACATCATAGCTTATTATCGTAAAGTGCAATGAGCGTTTGTTGTAATAATACGAAAAGTAATTTAAGAAGTAATTGTTTACTAGGTCATAGCTTTCAAATATTTCTTTCTAATTTTCATTTAGAGAAAATTAAAAGAAGTTATTTATAATTGTAGTATCAATAGAATATTCTCGAACTACATTAAAATATATTGCGTAATGAACATGCTTGTGAAACTTCTTAACTACGCAATTTCTACGAGATGGATCAATAAATTCTCACTACCTTCTAATACTTTAATCGCTAGTTTGTTATTCACGATTCAAATATCATCTCTTATACATAACATGGACATCATATCTTGTTTACCAAACAACTACTCTTAGGATCAATCAGTAATCGTTGTTTACTATCCCAGTCCCACAGATCATTTATATATATCCTAAAAGCACACCAAAGCATTAAACTGCTTTACCCAAACTCCCTAATTCGCCCTCAAATTAAATATTTACATCCACGTTCTGCCAGACTAGTCTGAGTTCTTTATTCATAGGCATTTGGATAGCACCGGAACGCATATAAAGAGGCACCTCTTACAAAATCCTTTCGCCAAAAAGAAAGCCATCGACAAGTACACCCGAGGAACCATTTCGCCGCATGTGTGCCCGGCGCGACGGACCAATTTGGGAACGGCAAAGCTCTGTAGAAGCGGGATAAAATGGATTCTCGGGCGACATTAGGGAGTCCGGGTCCTGGTGTGAGGAAAAGCATCCATCCTAGTTTCAGGAATCGGTACTAGGGGCAAAGTGGCATCTGTCATCGAGCTCAGTGGGTGTTTTCTTCTACTATGATCTATGGTGCCGCGAGTCTTAGCTTTCCCAATCTGATGGATGATTTCCAGGCTCTAATGTTGAATACCATTCGCAGCTCCCTCGTCTATATCCTTCAAATGCTAAATCATAGTGGAATGGCTGTTGGGCATTGGAGCCTATGTAGCTGTTTTGTACTTGACTTCTGAAGCACTACTTGGTTAGTGGTAATATTAGTAAAATATTCTGAATGTATATATAATACATATTTTATTGTTTGAGCCTTTACATGTCAATTCTTTTAGTTTCAGTAAAAGCATGAAATGTCATTTAATATGTCATTCTCTTAAATAGACCAATCTAATTTTAAGTTTATAATCGAAATATCATATGTGCTACAGGTAAAGTACTATGAACACTAGACATCTATGTATATTTTATTTTTCGTGCACAAAGATAATCGACTTAGTACGCGTATATTAAATAAGATCATTGTTAAAACTGTTGAATATTTTTTTTATTTAAAAAATATTTAAAAAAATTAGATAGAGGAAAATTAAAAGAAGATATACGATGATGTGCCAAGCATTGCAAAGTACATTCTTATCAACATTATTTTTACTACATTATAAATACGATTCCTGCATTTAAAGTAAATATTTTTAATTATGTTTTTTTTTTAAATACCGACTTCGGTGGAAAAAAACTAAATTTTATTTAATATTTCTATTATTATCTATCATAACTATTGTGGTGGTTGTTTGGTTGACATACTGTCCAAGCGCGGATCCAGGTGGGGGGTAAAGGGGAAATTACCCCCCCCCCCCCTAACATCTAAGATTATATTTTCAAAAGTCACCTTAAACAATGAAAAATTTCAAACTAAGGGGGTCAAATGATAACAAT
Source organism: Troglohyphantes excavatus (assembly GCA_963932185.1). Taxonomy (NCBI): domain Eukaryota; kingdom Metazoa; phylum Arthropoda; class Arachnida; order Araneae; family Linyphiidae; genus Troglohyphantes; species Troglohyphantes excavatus. The sequence goes on along the minus strand of OZ010672.1, from coordinate 26,652,637 downwards.
ATACTGTATTACCCCGCCCCCCCCCCCTCCCATAACAATAATCTCTGGATCCGCCCTTGATACTGTCCCACTAGAGCAACCTAATGGGCTATTTACTAGCGTTCGAGGTCTATCTGTAAAAATGACTCAGGAACACTATCTAAAATATTTTAATGCGTACTAAAAATGAAAGCGTACTAATTTTATTGGACATGAATTTCTTTTAAATATTATTAAATTTCCAACACAACCTCGAAAAAAAAATTATATATATAATTTATCAAAGTTAAAATTTATGTTTTGTAATAAGATTTTGCAATCTTAAAACTATTTAATCAATTATATAAGTTTTACTTATTAATTTTTAACATCTAATTTTATGTACTTGGTTAAAAACACCTTAGATATTACATCAAGACAAGAAGGTATTGGAAATATTTATGAGCGCAGCTTCTAATGGAAATAGGTATGATTCCAAGTTGTAACCATGGTTTCCATTTCCCGGTTTCATAAACCAGAAATTGCAAATATTCGGCATTTACACTAATGCTTATTTGTAATGCCAAATAATCCCAAACCGATATGCGCAATTAAAAGACAAAATATTACTGATCTACAACATTTATGAGAAACTCGGTAAGAGTTGTTAATTAGGGTAAAACATTTTTACCATAAAATCGAAATTTTTTTTGAATGGATAGTAGTGACGCGATTAAGTGCACATTTTACTTAAAATTGTGCAGTTGTTTGTCGGTTGTGAAAATTCTGATTTTATAGTACGAGTGAAAATTAATTTAAAACAAAGTTACTTTAAGGAAAACTATGCAAGCTTTTAGATGCAATTTTTGCACAATTCTAGAAAAATGAATTTTGCATTTTTTTTTAAAGTACATAGTCATTACAAAGTTTTTTTTAGATATTGAATTTTAACTCTGTGATCCTTTAGTCAACTTACATATATGCACTTATTTTAATATAACACCAATCATCTTTTAATATGTCAGTTTAATATAGGATTAATTTTAATTTAATGTAACAGCAATCTCTGTCACCAGAAACAAATTCTAATCTAAACAAATTCTGAAATGCAAAGTTATTTACCATTTCATAAAAGCTATTTTTAAAACCTAGCTCATAATGTGAATAATCAAACTAAATACGACATAAATAAACACAAACGTTTTAATTTTTAAGACCTTTATACAAAACAATGAGAAATGTGTATAAAAATTATACGCATGTGCAATAAAAACTATACGCAATAGTTTACATCTCTGATTTAATATTTCAGGAATTTGTACATAAATGTGTGGATGATTTTAAGTAGTAATGTATTGAAAAATCAAATGCTAACTTAGATGAAAAAATATTAGTATTGTCCAAACGCATTACCAATTTAAAAATAAAATTCACCAAGCAAATTTTTAAATATTGAATTTGACAAAATATTTTAATAACTTCAACAAAAAAATTAGATAAATCATATGAGTAAAACTGTTCAATTTTATCAAAAAAAGAAAATAGTAATATTTTGCATTAATTTAAGGCAAGTTTATTTGAATTTAAATTACCATTTACTTATTATACGAAAACTTTAATCTGGGTATAAATAAAAAAAAATTAAAGGATTATAGATTTGCTTAATTCACTAGAACATCAAGTTAGGAATGAAAATAGTTAATGAAGCAAAAAATATTAGTGGGATTGATAAAATAAAAGAACATTATTATACCGCATTTTCATAGAAAAATTCATTTAAATATTCTTAAAAGCTCATAGTTTTCTCAAATCTTAAAAAAAATTAAGTAAATAGGATTTTTAAGTAAAACCAAAATACTTCAACTAATGGTCATTTACTTTGTTTTCCATTTTACCCTTCAATTTTTACTAATGAAAATAATAAAAGTTATATTCTAGATTTTCTTCAATCTTATTATTGGCAATTACTTGGAGACTGGATTAAAATAGTGTAGTTTTGATTATGAAAAGCTTCATATTTATTTGTTTTAGGAAAAGAAATTAATTCTTTTTCTTTAAAAAAAATACGATTTTAAGGTATAAATACGCAAGCAGAAAAAGGGTAATTACCTAAAATGACGACATTGAGTTTTGTTTACCAATTACTTTAAAATAATGGAAACTATAACAATAAAAAAAGGCAATTTCCCTTTTCGGTAGTCATTTATTAATCTATTCTACATACTTAAAATACAATATATATTTTTTATCAATAACTACTATTGATTAATCATTTATCAAGACTCATTTTTGGAGCTATTCAAAATGATATAGAATTTATTTGAGTAATTCAATTAATATTAATAGATATTTTAAATATAAATGAGCTTAGAGGTGTAAAAATAATCCTATATTCTGGTGTTAGAACTATCAAAGACGTCACTACAGCTGTGATATTTACATAAGTTTCTGGACATAGTTTACTAAACTATAAGTAAAGATACCCGCCAAAAAAAGTCAGCATAAGACCTTCATCAAAATTGTCAAATTGAAGGTTTTTTGAAGGTTTTATAAAGGCTATTGAAACAAAAAACTGCAGTTTTTTTTAAGTTTTTAATTTTCCTGCATAAAACCTTTAAAATATCTGCATTTTTCCTTCATGATTAAAATTGAAGCTTTTTTGCAGGTTTTTATGAAGGTTTTTTACAGTTTTTATGAAGGACATTGAAACAAAAACCTTTAATTTTTTAGTTCTTCAAAAAAACTGCAGTTTTCCTGCATAAAACCTTCAATTTTAAAATTTTAATGAAGGTTTTATGCTGACTTTTTTTGCTGGGTATCGGTACATTAAGCAAATAACAGAAAGCATAATACTTAATCCAGTTTGTTTCTCAAACACTTTGCAAACGGCAAGGTTTTTTTTATATAAATCTTTGGAGGATTTCTTTTGCGAGACCACCAGGGAGACACTAATGAGAAACTATTTCAGTCATCAATCACTTTATTGTATTCAGGTTATATTCTTCGGAAAAACATGTTCCTTTTAGCTTAAGGACTCTTAAAACTTGATTGTGTTATACTACCAACTATATTTTATCATTAGGACTGTGCCACTCAGTTTTCAGTTATCAATATTTGAACGCTAAGCAAAGATTTTGTACAAAAAAAATCTGTATGTAACAGGCTAATACAAACAAAACCATATGTATATTTGTTACAACGTCTATCCTAGCAGGGGAGCTCCAAAAGAAGTATCATCTGGAAAAGAAAAAAAGAAACAAGATTTCCATGCAATTACAATTGAGACTCCGTCATTCTAACACATGAGCATAGAATCTCAAAAATCCCCCTTGAAAATTATAATCCAAGTACCAAGAAACTTGAAATAAGAAGCGGCTACGAAACATCGACTTTTATATATGACATTAAAATATCCTATAGAAGTATCATCCTGAAGGATAATGAAGGGTTTTCGGGTTCCCTAGTTCTAAGATTGATAGCGCACTCCCGTATCCCAGTTGCATGCACTCTGCCTATTCAGTCATACAGTATATAAAAATCAAGATAAAATGGCAGTTGAGGAGAATACTATTGATTCACAATGTGTGAATCGTTTGTAATTTGAACTCAAAAGTAACCCAATTGCAGTCTTCAAATCATTCCTGGGGGGGGGGGGGGGGGGGTTACTTATTTTTTTATATTTAGGAAGCTGAAAACCAGTGGCGGATTTAACGGGCGGCAAATGGACAGTTGCCGCCTGGGCCCCCTTGTCTTGGGTCCATTTGGGGCCCCCTCGACTCCAAAAATTAGAAAAGGGAGGAAAAGAAATAATTGTTTCTTTAATTTTTTAACATATTTTAATTTTACTAAACATTTCACTGAAATTATCTGTTTGGATTCCTTTATCCTTATGCATATGAGTAAACAGGTGCCCCTTCTTCAACGGGCCCGGTCCCACTCCTTTTTACAGGGCCCCATTATCAAATAAGTCCGTGCAAACAGCACTTGTACTTAATGTTTCTAAGCAGCCCCCAAATCATCAGGGGGCATGGCCCTGCTTTTGTAAAGAGGCCAAACGCGGGGCCTCTTTCCAGACGCAAGGCCCTGTGCGAAGGTAGCTGCGAGAATCCATTAACTATGGATTCTCGCAGCTACCTTCTCTAAAACATGCTATTGAAACCATATTGGGGTTTGTCTCTTCTAGCCACGACCAGTGGCGTAGGAACTTCTTTTTTTCAGGGGGGGGCTGAATTTTTTTTCAATCTATTTACAATATAAAATAGTACGGAGTTGCGAGCTATTAAACAATTAAAAAACAATCAATGCTTTAATTTTTTACAAACAAGTGTTTAACTTGTTAAATGTTTTAACTTGTATCCGTTTTTGTTTGGATAGCTTTAGAACATAATGTAACCAGGAAAATGTTATTAATAATTTCAAATGTCCGTTTTGTACGCTAAAATATGATTTTTAATTTTGAGGAATTCGTCTCTATTTAACTTTCTTTAACAAAATGTAATATTCTAAACGAAGAAATTTCAACTATATAAGCTTTTTAGAAAATAGTGCATGAATCTGATGGCTTTTATTACTTCAAAGGGAATAAATTATGGGAAATACGATTATAATTTATGAAATGTCCATAATAATATTTTTTTTTATTTAAAAACGCATTTTTACATTATTCTTAAAATTACTCTTTAAAGCTTTAGCGTTGTAGACATTTATGTAAATACTTGAAATTACGTTTATATTTTAGCTGTGTAAATTGATAAATTTATAAGTAGTTTTCAAACTAAACTATCATATTTATGCTTTTCTGACATTTAAGAAAGGACGTAATATATAAAAAAATAAAAATAAGCCAGAGTATACTAAGTACAAAAAAAAAATTATATATTATTGTGAAAACATATAAATTTGTCAGTTCAAATATTACTGAAATGAAATAAACCATAACTAGTATTCTATTGATGCAATAAAATAATTAACAATTTAGACTTTATGTAAATACACATTTTCCTTACACTAATTCTACAATGACTTACATACAATACTTATCAATGAATACAATACTTAATGTTATTCACTTAATAGTGTATAACAAAACTAAACATCATTATAATTAGAGTTACTGCCAATTTATATAAGAATAATTACATTTATCGTTAGAAAAGATGGTATTACTTTTAATTGACTTTTTGAATGCAGAAAAAATTACTTAACTGACAACACAGAGGAATATGCTGACAGAAGAAATCTACTACCATTCGTTTATAAAAAGAAATGCTTCCTAAGATTGCTGTCTTTACACTAAAAAAAGAAACTGTAATGCGGTTGTAAGATCTCACCAGGGATTTCTTTTTTGTTGCTTCCATGACTTCGGCCCCTAGGGGCAAGTTTCAGAAAAGCCTATATAGAAAACTGCCTACACAAGCATACATTGTCATTCACAATGGGGAGATCATCAATCAGCTAAAATCGACTAAAGGGTGAGAGCCAGTAAATTACAAACAAATGGGGACGAACTATACAATTCCCAGCTTTGGTGGCCATTCACGTCTTGAAGAAGACCTTGCTACCCAGGGTGCTACCAACATGGCTGGTCGAGTAACCGCAGATGGCGGTAGCATTTTGCAAACGAAGTACAGCTGTTGACGGCAATAAGGTAATTTTCTGGTGTTTCTCACAAAAGGTGACATATGACTAATGACATGTACAAGTCGTCTTCGATTGGAAACAGTTGAGAAAGGAACTCATTGTCTTCGCCTGTACCTTTCAAAGCAAATTCCCCCCACTTTAAAATACGTTTAGAATAAATAAGGGGCGCTTCTTTTCGAATGCCTCTTTGTAGGAATTCTCTATTTCACCGATTGGTTTTTTAAGTATTTTTTTTAAGTATAATATTAGGGGGGGCTGAGCCCCTTCAAAATAATTCCTGGGGGGGCTCGAGCACCCCCAGCGCCCCTACTTCCTACGCCTATGGCCACGACGGCATTATTTTGTTAATCTTAAAATACATCATTATAAGTTGCCAGTTTATTGGTTTATTCTAAAACAAAACCATATCCCATGTTTCCTATAATGGTTTTAAATTTATTGCTTTTGTTGGACCGCGAAAACACCTGCTCTTTGATTATTATCTAAATTTCTCGAAAAACAAGCGAGCGATTTGTTTTCTTTTTGTACGAATCAACCCATCACCCCAGACCCAGGACGCGCAGTCGGCTCGTATCGCTATTTTTTTTAATTCTGAAAATTGATCAGACACCCTTTCTTTTATTCAATGTAACTTTTACATTAAAATTTTGTATTACGTAGTCTACAGGTGCCGAGAGTCTAAGCATATTTGGCCTCGTTTTATTAGTCTGTGATTTGCTGTTTTATTCCGGTCGAACCCCCCCCCCTCCCCCTGCCCCCTTGAAAAAAATCCCTAATTGATGAGATCGAACTGCTTCCATTTCACAGCTTCTTATTTCAGAGTAAGACGGTAATTTTAGGAAGCAATATTTTTAATAATAATAACAAATGTAGGAGATTTTTTACATCAGCATATTTTACTGTTTTGCAAGTAAGTAAATATTTCTATATTCTAAAAATCAATTACAAATCATAACATCTTTCCTAATGAAATGGGCTTTTGTAATTATGTTAATCAATTGGCAGTGATTCTAATTGGAATGTTTGTTTTTGCTATTCACCATTAAGTCAGTAACACTAAGAATGTTTATGTATAGAAACAAGTCGAAGCTAAGTTTAATCTTGAATAACATATAAATTAAATGAAATTTCAATGAAGCGAATTAGTATAAATACTAGGAAAATACGTCTTACATAAAGTTAAATTTCTAATAGTTTTATTGCATCAAAATTATATATTCAACAATTTATTTCAGTTTTAGTAATGCTTTATACTAAGTTTATTTCTTAGTGCAGAGAATAATTTTACAGACCTTTATATTTATCTAATTACCCTTAAATATAAATTTAATTAAAATAATTAAAAAGTATATGATTTTAAGACTATTTAGTAAGGGGCGTGCGCCTCTTATTAAATAAGAGGCGCAAGCCCCTTATTAAGCTCCCCCCCCACCCATCAACTGCCCCATTATAGTCTACTTTTTTGGGAGAGTACCTGTAATTGTCCCCCTGTAGCCCCCTCCCCCCCCCTCCCCTCTGCCACGTACTTATAGTCTTACGTCAGTTCTTAAAACTTGAACTCTGTTATTTTATAAAACATATTATTAGAAAATTTGTGAATTTGAAAAAAGTGACTCAAGTCAAAGTTTGTTAATTTTTTTTCATGTTTTGTCTAGAAAGTTTTGCTACGTTACATAACCACAACTACCCATGCCACGCATGAAAGACTTCCCCCCCCCCCTCTCCCAAATATGCGTGACGTAATATTGAACGGCCTCTACTATATATGAAATTTGGGCCCCCTCGTAGGTTTTGCCGCCTGGGCCTTTTTCCTTAAATCCGCCACTGCTGAAAACCTCGATTTGGAATATGATTCATCTTCACTTTAAATCATTCCTATTTCTTAAGAGTAGTGGTTATTTCTATGTTTAGAATTAATGCATGAGTTGGAGGTCATAGCCTAAAGTTTAAAAAAATAACAGCGAATATTCTAATTAGACAATGAACTGAATTTATTAAGTTAATATTAAGTATAATGTAACATATTGCTCATTTAAAACAAGTCTAAATAAATTGTTGGAACCTAGATAAAGATTGCTAGAAACAACGACTTCCATGTGAACTAATTTAAAATCGTAAATCTACAAACTAAAAGGTAGCAGTTTATTCTTATTTTTAGAGGTTTGTCTTTTTAAGTTTCGATGACCCCTTCGAATGTTAAAAAAAAAAACACTGAATATGTCAGCAACAAAAAAAACTCTAACAAGCTTCAATGCAAAAAGAAAAATATGAAGAAAATGAACTTTTTTCATGTGCTTAAGCATGAAATTTGTTAAAGTGTAAACATTAATATACTGTTTATAGAATGTTATAAAGAAAACATTTTTAAAAAATAAAGACAATGAGCGTATACTAAATATGAAGTATTTTGAAGGAAACATTTATATAAAGGAAAACTATGTATATCCAGCAATGCAATATATTAGCAATGTCCTCTATAACCCATACTTTACATACCTGTAAAAATTTTCATCGAAATGAAAATGTATGTGTCAGCAACAAAAAATCCTGTATAATCTCAAATAGAAAGTTTAAGTAGGTAAGAACAAAAACACACCAACTCCAACATTTCAAAATAATTAGCATACAGATAAAGAGAAAAATAATAGAGAAATGATTAATCCTGATCAAATTCAAGTGTGGTACTGCGTTTTATTATTCAATCGCTCCCAGTATTGAATCAATTGACGTAATTCTCTTAAGGGAAGAGCTCACGATACAGAAGACAAGGCTAATGAAATAAACCCTTCCAACAGCCTATCCCAGTGCCCGTGTATATCTCGCCCTTTATACGAGAATTTCAATTACACTGCTTCAAAATCTATTCCAGGCGTAATTCGCCATTTGCAATTCTGAGTTGCAACTCCGTGGGGCCGTAGGAGACGTGAAATTGCATCGCTTCGCAATTTCTAGTCTCCGAAAAAAAATCGTGAGATTAGCGACACTTTCGATTCTTACTCGGAAACTTGTACTTTTTGTGTTTATCTTGAAGATATTCTTTTCACGTGGTGCAGTTGATAAATAGGAGGTTTTGTATTGTTTAAATGATATATAGATTTTGTTTAAGAAAAAATGCTTTCATTTAAGATAGATTTCAATATTTGAATTTCGCATTCAAAATCTTAAAGCTTTAAAATCATGATGGATATATGTTATAAAAAGTTTTTTAAATTAAATATAAACCCGAACACTATAACTATTAGTTTTTATCTTCTTTTAAGTATTTATGTATATTAGTATGCCTTGAATCTAAAAGGATACATGATAGATATTTGGTTTTATTTAGCGAACTTGACACTTATTCTTCAGATTTTAACGACGCATAAATATAAAATATAGATAATTGAAATTTAAATGATTATTTATTTATTTAAGGGAACACGGGGGGATCTAAACTTTTTTTTATGTTTGACTTTTTAAATCAAAATGTTAATGTATATTAAATAAGTGCACAATATTTCACACAAAACTCCATAATTGTTTTTATTTTTTTTTTTCAAAATTTAATATTTTTTTTTTATTTGTTTGTTTTAAACTTTTTTTGAAAATGCTAAGTTTTTTTTTACATATTTTTATTTTTTCACCAATTCAATAAAAGTCATTTTTTTTACTTTAGTAATTTTTTAAAAAAACGTACTATTCATAGAGCTAATTCGCATGTCAATTTATAAGACATACATATTTTAGAATATGATTTATACATTTCTCCATTAGTAACAAAAAAAAAGTTTTTTTCTAAAAAAACTTATCAAGGAAAACTAAACACTGAGAAAAAACGATTTAAAAGTTTTCGTTCTTTGAAACCTGTTATCTAGCATAAAATCTTAAATAACTCATTAAAATAATATATACAATTCTGGGATTTTGTAAGCATATTTAGAAAATTCCAAACTATAATTTTAGTAAACAAAAAAAATTGCGAAATTTACAGTTTTTTTTTGGTACTCTGTGTCCCCTTAAATATTTATACTCGGATTTATTAAAATGAGTTTATTTCTGATACTGACGTACCTCGTCACAATAAAACTATCGCGTTCGCTTAAAGAAGTTTCAAAGTAGAAAAAAAAATCTTGTAATATTATAATCTGATAATGTTTAGAATCTAAAAGGTACAATTTTTACACTGATAAATTACGACATGGGTTTCTCACAGTTACATAGTTTAACGTGGCCCCTTTAATATTTTTGTCAATATGCTACGTCAGCAATTTAAAGTTTTTATTGCATTTTCTTTGATAAAATAAGATTTCTCTATTACAGATATAATACTCAATGCCCTTATTTAGAAATTGCCTTTTATAGAATTTCAGCATATTATAAAATATACCATTTGTAATTGTAAGTCACGATATGGAACACGCATTCGAAGTTTTTTTTAAAAAATACATAATAAAGGTTAAACTTGCAATTTAATATAATATATATCATTAAATGATGTACACATATTTTATTATAATATTGTTATTATTATTGTTATTATTATTACTAGGAGGCTCCGCCCCCTGCTCCGCTAACGCTCCGCCAACCCCCGGAGGATTGCTGCGCAATCCTCATAGGTTTGCTTCGCTCGCTAAAAGGTAGGACACAATAACAATGTGTCCTAGGAACATTACTTCTTTAAATTATATTACTAAAAACTTTAAACGTTGAAACTGTAAATTTAAATTATAATTCATTTTGGCATCAATACATTTTTTGGCCATGTAAATCAATATAAAATCATTTAATTTAATTTCTTTTAAACTACAAATGAATACAATGGAACTACTGGCAAGCCATTATTTATTATTTTCCACGTTATTTTCACACCTTCCCTGCGTTTTAGTTTAATTTATAACATTATTGATAGTTTGTTTTGGCATAATTGACGTTAATCTTATCATACTCTTGCATACCAGAAGTGTGTACATTACTGAGTTAATACGTCATAAAAATGAAGTTCATAGAAATCTAGTTTTAAAAATTGCCAACAGATGGCGCCACCGTCAATATTCCACTCGTATAATCTCTTGGAAAAGCGTTTTTCAAAACTTCTATTTTTAATGTAATAGGGGTTTAATTCTTCCTAATTTGAGCTGACATCAACAAAATAATTATTTACTAATGAACTGAAGGGGCTAATCGTAAAAATGGCTTGGATAATGGCAAAGTAAAAATACGAGCGCAACAGAATTTCGTAAACAAACAAACCGTTGCCATTCCGCGTAGAGAAAAACAGCGTTTTTCAATCACCGCGTAAGAGAATTATATATAGATTATTATTTAAATCTAATATTTAAACTTGAGGAATTAATTCCCTGAATTAATTTGTGATAAAATGCTAAACACTTTTTAAAACTATTATCTCTTTAAAGATTAAACCATTAATATATATGAATACATTTTTTTACATATATTTCCAATACGGATTTAATATGTGAAAATAAAGTGGAAAAGAAGAAGGTATAAATTATGTTTCAACTTTTGAGGCCACAACAAAAGGTTAAATTCAAGCGTGTAATAACGGGAACACTGTTCAAAGTATAAAATAAATCTTAACTAAGCTATTTTTTATCTTTAATATACCAGATTTGAATAAAAAGAGTAAAGAAGCTTTTAGAACCTTTATATGTATGGCAAAACTTATATTTGGAAAAGACGCTCTATGGAGTGTAAACTACTAAAAAAGTTTATTTTTATCAGTTTTGTACGTTGGGGAAAATTTAAAAATGCATTAATACACACCTAGCATTTAGTAATTCTTGTTAAATCTTCATAAAATATTTATGCTTAGAACATACATTTTTATATGCATATTGCATAAAATGTACTTTTGTGTGTATTCTATAACGTATGTTTATTAGTTAGTATGTTTAAAAAACTCATAAAGTCTCAAACATAGAATCATACGAAAAAAATCTACATTGAATTGAAAACAATAATTACTATATATTATTAGGTCAAATGCAAAACAGGCTATAACAAAATATTAAAAAAAAATTATTGTGATATGAATAGATTATTTATTTATTTGCTTCAATTTTTACTATACAATAAAGGAAAATAAACAATTATTAATTATAAAAACCTCAAAAAAAACTCCCACATTATTAAAAACAATTCTATTGTCTAATCGGTTTTTAACGATTTTCACAAAATTGTTAAATGTGAACATAGCGTGTTTTGCATCTAGAAAGAGGCTTACTCATATAATTTAGGTTTTCAGTGTGCCCCCTTTAAATTTTCAGTTGGCCGCTTCAAAAAGTTAACAGATAAATAATTTAGCTTATCCCCTTTATCTAAAAAGACAACCATTTTTCATTCAAAACATTCAACGTTAAAATAATCAGTCGCCAAAGTTTTTGTACACTGGAAAACAACAAATTAGTTCTTTAATTCATGTTGAAATGTTTACTTTTTCATACGCCTATGCCATACATTTATAAGACGAAATAGCGCACCCATTCCTAATATTGCGATTTTCCAAAGCTCTTCGCGAAAGATAAGAGCCGAAGAGATTGCGTTGGATCAAGATATCTGATTGATGAATCAGAATGATAATTTGGATGCTAAGATTACAGGCCGCATTCACAGAATGACTAATCTCAACTGTAGTCTGCAATGGACTAGCATTCTAGTTTGCTTTCGAAGACTCAGACAATGCATCGTATTACTTGAATTTCAAGACGGTATTTTCCATTTAAAATTCCTACTGATTAAAGGAAAGATTTGGATGACAGATTTATTGTTCCAGTGAATCAATTTGAATAATTATTGAAGGCAGCCCTAATTTGGATAAAATATATGGACAAATTAATATGAGTACCATTTCAGGTTTAATGGTAGTATTTTAGAGATTATAATAAAAATTATGGTTAAACCTTGAATTAATAATCTGATTATATTATTTCTATAGTTGTAAAGTATATGAATATAAATGTAAAAAAAGTATATAATTGTTAGTAATAAATATTATAAATGTTTTTATAATACGATTATGTGAAAATCTGGTTATATAGTAGTTTAATTTACTTTAATGTAACAAGTAAAAACATGTGGTGCAGTACAGCCTTAAAGTTTATTTATAAAATTACATATATCTTTTTATGAGACATGAAAATGCAGATGAAAAGTTTTGGCATATTAAAAACAATTTGATACATGGAACATGAAAAATTTTAACACAAATGTAAACAAAAATTTCAAAAATGTCTTTATAATTCTATATTTTTTTTCTTTATTTTTTTTTTACATAAATATGTTTTGTAAGAATAATGTCATTTTCTTAAATTTTATGTTGAATTATATACCCACAAAATTTAAAATTAAAGATAAATAACAGTGTAAAAATTCCTACCCACGTTTTCTATAAATGCGACTACCTTAAATTATAAATATGTGATATTCATATAAACTAAAAATAAGAAACTTAAAATTAGTGTTGCAATTTCCATTGAAAACCTTAAATTGCGATTTCAAGTTTGTGCATTTATACAATCTCAGTAAAAGATTTAGCTGAATTATTGTTAACAACATTAGGTTCAACTAGAATTCGATTTCTGCAGTATATATTAAAAATTCTAAACTACTCGTCTTCCACTTGAGATTTGGACTGCAATTCCCTTCGATTTCATTATACTTTTACGATGTCATACAAATCATTATCTTTCACCCCCTTTTCAGATTTATTCCTACAATCCGATCAATTTAATTGAGGGGAATGGAATGGAATCCATGGAATTATTCCAACCCCCAAACGTACTTGGCCTCACTTGAAAGATGCGGCCGGCTGTAATATCCGCGACAAGCTGCTTTAGTGGCTTCCTCTTCTGTCGCCACCCCCAAAATGGGAAGCACAAAGATGAGGCCAAATCCATCTCTCTCCAGAATGGACCCTTACACGGATGGCCCTCGAAGTAATGAAAGAAGGAAACACAAACTCTGATGCATTATTTATATCTTGAAAATGTTACAGTCATAGAATGCTTTCTTTGCTAAATGACAAATGCTTCCTGAATAGGTTGCAAATGATAGCCGAAGAAGATGATCGTTTCAGTGGCTCAATGTGGAAGGAGGGGACGTGGAAGAGTGTAAAATTCGTGTCTTGTCGGATCATTTGGTTCTTTAATGGGATACATTGAGTGTTCAGGAAATTGTTCAGCTTCTCATTGACTGTTGTGGTTCTTGCGGAAGGCGCGGTGCTTTATCATATGGTTTTGCGGGAAATGCTATGGGAAGGAACCTGTCTTCGTTTATTCCGTTACTGCTTATGATTTATTTTAGTTTCTGAGAAAAATATAAGTTTACGTGAGAGGAGATTTGATGTAGAAACTTATCTTGTTTTACTAAGTTCTACTGAGGATATGAGAGTATTAAGTGCATCGGTAGTGTAATAGTTTTTCCAGTAGTTCTTATTTACTTTCATTTTAGTAGGTAAACTAGTACTGAATAGTATTTTAATTAAATGCCTTGTTTGTTTATAAATTGAATATTTATAATTTTATTAATGAATTAAATTTTAATCCTTAGTTATTTGTACTTCAATGCTTACAATAAATTATAAATTATTTATATTTATATATTTCATAAATATTTCATGTGACTACCTTTGTTGAAATATTACTTAACACATATATCTAATATTATATATTAAGCAATATATTACAATTTTAGAACCATAAAATACTTCCAATTTTAATCTTACGTTTTAGTTTATCTAAGCTTATATTTAGGAGACTAGAGAAAATAATTAAGATTTTAATGTGCAAATATAGTACATGCCTTAGAAGTTTTCTATTACACCTTATTTAACTCTATTTCTTCTAAGAAACTACATTATTCATCCGAAAGTATTAAATAACTTTTACAAAATTAAGGCTTGTTACAGCGTATTTGTCATATAATTTTCCGAAAATTTAACTCATTAAAAGTGGTGCTGCACTCGTCTCTTCAGCTTCAATCTCTTGGTTCAAATTTTGGGAGTGCTAAGTAAAATCCTAATTAGTTTTCCGGATGAAAGACTTGACAGGATTTTAACTGTAGAGTTATTTTAAATACTAAGGAACAAACTATTCATCCATCTATTGTTTCCAGTTAAAATATTTTCATGTCTTTTTAAGCAATATGAAGGTTTTCGGATTTCATTATCAGATTATTTCCGTTGAGATAATTTCTTCAATGTTTATAAAGTATTTTATTTACCAAACGTGCCCATCTTTGTCTCAATTGCAGTTATTTGAAACCCTTTTGTTCGTGGACTACCACCCAGATGCTTTGAACAGGAGGTGAGCCGAACTGAAATTTGACGTCACTGCAGTCCAGGGGCCCATCACTTATTACGCCGCGCTCCGACGCACTTCGGATCCGGTTTTAACGAACTAATCTGTTTTCCCAACGTTTCCTGTCTGCACTTCTTGCGTACTTGCAATGGTTTGGAACGTTGAAATAATCGTAATTTATTCATATATATTTCTGTGGATGATATGGTATAAGCTAAATAATACATTTTAACTACGTTTATTTAATAATTTAACTTTAATTAAAAAAACTATACTAACAACTATAATTTTAAGAAAGTCGTCAGTTTGAAAATGAGCAGAACAAACATATGATGTACTCGGGTAAAAATTATTTTTTTCTTTTACATCTCTTACCCAAACTTCCCTCAGAATCGGGACTTTTGGAAAACTGAAATAAGATCTAATCCTTCTAAAGTTTCCTTTAAAAAAAGAGTTGTTGCATGTAGCAACAACACACCTCCTTCCAGGCATTTTGAATGAATTTTATTTTTAAAAAATACTATGATAGCTTTCTAAAAAATAACAGATTTTACCAAATAATCTCACACAATGCAAAAATGCCATCGGACAAAGGAAATACGCGCTTTAACCTCTTCAAATACTAAGCTAAACGAACTTCAACATAAAACACGACTAAACAAAGATTAAATCAAAGTTCATTACAACTTACAACTAGCCGAAAGTGTACAATGTAATGAGAACCAACAAATTAATGGATTCAAGCAAACAATTTCGATCTTCAACTCGGAGCTCGCTGACAAAACCAAGAACTGTTCGAATCGTTGTGGGTAACGTAATAAGTGACGGCCCCAAGCCTGCAGTGACGTCATCATTTCAACCCGTCTTACCTTTTACTCTAACCCCCTTGGACTCCTAGCGCATCCAAAGTAATCAGTTGTGCCTATGTTCAATTATATAGATTTTTTTTTTTACATTTGAGGTGTAGACCTTAGTAGTGCATATTTAAGATGTAAACCATTTATAACAAAAACTAAGTATGAAATACAAATTTATTAGCTATAAAAGAAAAAAAATATCTCTCACCTCCTTTTACACTTCTATAAATTTTGTTTGATTATTAGACCCCTGAGAGGCAAAAGAAATATCTAAGTTGTAAAAATGTTTTCACTTTAAGAGAGTTTATTTTATGTTTGAAACACATGCTTTGAAAAAGTATTTTAAGAATTCACTTTCAAAAGTTCTCCCCAATAATTTGAATTCAAAACTTTAAATAGAGTATTTTTATGGATATAAAAATTATATGTATTGCTAGGAAAACTGAAGATACACAAATGTGACGTTATCCTTCTAAAAGTTAAGAGCAATTGTCAGAATTGGTTCTACAAATATTTATTCAGAGAAAAAAAGTTTATTTTTGATGAAACCATTGTCAGTTTATTGATATATATATATATATATATATATATATATATATATATATATATATATATATATATATATATATATATATATATATATATATATATATATATATATATATATATATATATATATATATATATAATATATATATATATATTATATATATATATATTTATATATATATATATATATATATATATATATATATATATATAATTTATATATATTATATATTATTTATATTATATATAATATATATATATATATATATATATATATATATATATATATATATATATATATATATATATATATATATATATATATATATATATATATATATATATATAT